>PVKN010002605.1:0-34506 GCA_004027915.1 Capromys pilorides | reverse complement strand
GCATGAACGCCTGGGAAGACTCACGGCTGTTCTCGGGACCTAGAAACCCAACGTGGAGTGGGTTTTTTTCTTTTTTCTGTACAGGGCCTCACCATGCAGGTCAGACTCATAGTGGCCCTCCTGTTTCAGGCTTCCTAGCACTGGGATCACACTTGTGTGCAGGTACAACATGCAGTACTAGGGATTGAACTGGGGTCCTCACACTTGCTAGGCAGGTGCTTAGATTGCCAAGCCCTCTCCCCAGGCCCCAACAGGAAGAATTTTATAAAACCTTTAGCAGTCGCGTTCTTCAGGCAGTCATGCGGAATTTGGACCTAATGCTGCCCAGCCAGGTGGCGTCCACCGTCAGTGGCTTTCTGTCCAGTGTCCCCAAAGGATGCCATTCTGTGACATGCTTCCCCAAAGGCAGGGGACAATGTGGGCCTGGCATGGGCTGTGTGAGCTGGAACTTGGACACTCCTCGGTGGCGCCAGACCCTTCCATGGTGACACCTCTCTATAGTGCAGAGTTGCTTTACTAAGAAGATAATTTTCCGTGTTGCGTAAACATTCTGAGGGTAGTGAGGCCGTACGAGAAAGATATTGGAGGAACAAGAAGCTCAGGTCTGGCCTCTAACACCAGACAGCTGGGAGGAGGGGTAACCAGGCACAAGACTAGGCAGGGGAACTGTGGGGCCTCGGGGTGACTCTCAGGTCTCTAGAGCACCCTTGGCACCCGCTCTGGGGATTCAGATTGGTGTGTCCAGTGACAGCCTAGAGTCAGGTCTGTGAGGAAGTGCTGGGCAGATCAGCAGGCTGGCATGAGCGCGCTGCTCCGGGTGACCCACAGGGCCCTGTTCTGGAGGGCATGGTGGCCAGCCCTCACCGCCCTGACAGAGCTTGCATGGGAGAGTAGGAAAGAAATTAGACAAGTATTTGCGGTTCCTTGGTGTGGAGTACACCAACAATTATTGACTTAATTATTGCAAATCACCCGATGGGGTGCATCCATCTATGTTGCCCACATTTGGGGACCCATAGAGGGTTCATTTTACCATCTGGAATTGTATTTATGAAATTGCATGTAGATCTATGTTGGGAACTTCATAGGCAATTAGCAATGATATGAACAGGAAATGCACTAAAAACCTGTGTGGCCCAGTTAATATACTTAAGCAAAATCTTACAAAATATATGGACCTGACAACTTTCATAGTAAGAAAATGTCACTTCTGACCAATTATGTTTTTAAAAACATGAATAAGGTAAAACTTTTACTGGAAATCTGTGGAGAAATGGGCACTTTTCCACAATCTGAGTGGAATTATAAATTGATGTGTGTTTTTAAAAGCATTTTGGTAGCGTCTAATAAAATACTAAAGCTATTTTACAACCTGACATTTCTGTGGGATAAATCCCAGTGATTTATCATCTAGAATCTTCCCTTAAGTATTGAAAAGTATGTCCAAGCTATGCTGCACTATTTATACTAGTGACATATTGGAAATAACTCAAGCGTTCATCAGACAGAGCTCAGCAGCGCGCCACGAGCCGCAGCCAACGCTTGCAGGAGGTGGTTCCCTACCTCAAGAAGGACCACGAGCCGCTGCAGACCCTGAGGTGGACGAGGGTCCAGGCGGGAAGCTGAAGAGGGCGTAACGGTGTGCTAGACAGCGCAGTACGCATGATTCCCTTCTATGGAAAAGAACAATCCTTGTAAGTTTTCCAGAGAAAGGTAAAGGTAGATTTAAATTGCTACACAACAATTATTTCTTGGGTGCTACTACAATTTGGGGAATTTTCACTTTATATTTGAAATTTGGGACAGTTGTTTTCGAAGGGCCTCATACTAAGAGAAACACATACTATTTTTTAAATTTGTAATCTTTGGTTTATTGATTTCTTTGGTGCAGGGTCTCACTATGCAGCTTGGACTCATAGTGATCCTTCTGTCTCAGCCTCCTCAGCACTGGGATTACTAGTGTGTGGCACAGCGCACTGTACTGGGAATTGAACCCAGGTCCTTGGGTTTGCCAGGCAGGTGCTTAGATTGCTGAGCTACCTCCCCAGCCCCACATAATATTATAAAATAATAAGGATGGATGAAAGAATAAACCCATCTCTCCTTTCTCTTTTCAATTTGCTCAGAGTACATTTAACCCCTCTGCCTCTCCTGGCATTTATCCTAATCTACCCTCCCCTCCCGTTGAACCCAGGAACCAGGAGCCCAGGTGATCACTGTCCACTCCAGGGGCCCCATCTGCCATGCACAACCCAGTGTGGGTCACACTGTCCTGCAGGGCCAGGCTGGCAGACCCTCCCGATGCAAGGAATACGTGGAGACATGAGCTCAGGTGCCCGCATGGCCTCAGGGCATGCCACAGCCTGGGCAGAACCAAGCCAAACTCACAGCCAGCACCTACCCACATCAGTGCCTCAGGGCTGAGGTCCCTGGATGAGTTGTGTGAGTTTGATGCCACCTGAGACTATGTGGCCAGGGTCTCTGGTATGTGGGAAATGAAACTCCCAACCTGCAAGGTACCTGGGACGAGTCTGTGTACTCTAAACCCAAAAAATAAATTTTAGGAACAAGCAGAGGTTAAGAACAGAATATATCTACTAGGGGAAAGAAAGCTCCTGTCCTAGAGAGGGACATGAGGGGGACCTGAGCAAGTTGCCCCAGGAAGCTGTCTCTTTAGAGACTTTTATAACGCAAAAATCATGTGGTGAGGTTGGTCTGAGGTGGAGAACGTGGGAACTTGCTTAGGTAAGCATGAGGTGAGACAAAGTTAGGGCCAACCAATGAGATGACAAGCACCGCTGCTCAGGTAAAATTGATTAAACCCAGGGCCAAATGGAGAAGTGAGTCACATAGCAAGCAGGCATGGATACAGGACGGGGTCTCTTCCTGTTGGGGGTTGGGTTAGTGACTCTTTAGGGCTCTTTCAAGGTGATTGATACCTATTTAGAGTGTCAGTCCCCGATGCCCATCCCTAGGGAAGTGTGTGGCTACATTTGCTTACTTTTGTCTTGAAGTCTGGCCCACAGTGGGTGTCTGTCTCTTCCAAAGTTGCAAAGTCACCTCGTCCTCCATATTGTCTCCTTGAGGGCCAGGCCTTGTGTGACTGTATGACATTTCTATCAATTCAGCTGCCTACAACATCCTCATTACCCTTCTTTCCCAGCACCCCTCCTTGGGTACAGCCAGTGTGTCAGATCCTTGTTGGAGACCCTGATTCTGAAAGCCAAGAGGAGGGAGGGGTCACCCAGGAATAGTTGCTGTTCCTCTCTCCGTGTGTCCTCTGTCCTCCTCCAAAGACTTGGCGATAGCCACACGCTGCAGACACTGCTGAGGAACGGGTGGGGGCTCCTGACACAACCCTGTGTGCCCAGGTTTCCTGGGAGCACCCTGCCTGACCTAGCAAATGCTCCAGCCATGAGATGCACCTGGGAAACCGGCCGAGGTGGCCACGACAGGGGAGGAGATCGCGACAGAGCTCAGCGGATTTCCCGGAGCTGACAGTGGAACCACATTCTATCCTCTAATGCCTCATGTTCTGAAATCAGAAAATAAATTCAACGAAATGTGAACCACAGGTATCACAAAAGAAGCTCAAAGCAAGCAGAAATGACAACAGCAGACCAAGATTTGTGAGATCCATTTAAAGTAGCTTTTAGAAGAAAGCACATGGTTCTAAATGGATGGCTGCACAGCTTTCTTACTAAAAAAAAAAAAAGGTTTTACATTAATTACCTGAGCTTCCTTCACCAGGAAAAAATAGCATATTAAATCAAAACCTAGGAAGAAGGAATGAATAATAAAAATAATATCAAAGATATACGAAAATAAAACCTCTAAGAAAATATGTGATGCTGACCTGGTTTTCTGCCAATGTCCACACTAGCGATGAGCAGGAAAACACAAGTTACCAGTGCAGGACAAGGGGATACCGCATCACTGAGTATTCTGTAGGTGCTGAGAGAGGCACCGTGGTCTTCTGCCACAGAATTAAACAGCACATGTAACTGTAATCTTGAGTAATAAGAAGTCACCCAATGTGATTTTTTTTTTTAAAAGTAGATGACCCAGGTACCCTTCTCTGTTCAAGGAAAGGAATGTGGCATTTACAATTAATAAAACCTTCACACAAAAACCGCTGCAGAGGAGGCTTGCACTTCTACCTGACGTTTAAAGGTGGAAATGCAAGGCCAGCTCTGCAGAAGCTCTCCAAAGGTGGCACAGAGCACAGCTAAACTCGCAACTCCAGCGTCCCCTTCCTGAGGGCTGCTGCTTTGGCTGAAAATTCTGCACACTCCTGAGACCTTTGCCTCTGCCCAAGAAATGAAAGAGGTCGCATGAGGCAGCTGTGTCCGAGCCCCACGACTCGGAGAGTCTGGATGTCTCAGAGGTGTGCTTCGAGGAGACCGGGTGGGCACCCTCAAGCCTGCCGGAAATGCCCTGAGCGTGGAAACTCTGAGACTGTGGCTGCCTGGCCACAGCACCCGTAGACAGACCGGATCCAAACCCGGCCTCGCCAGGTACATCATAAAATTAGCAAGACACACGCGCTAATCGACAGACATTTCATCCGATGTGGCAGAGATTTCTGGAAGCCTTCTGTGCTGAGCGGACTAGACAGAAGTGAATCCTTGACCTTGTCCGGTTTTCCACGTGAGGAGTGAAGAGCCTCCTTCCACTAGGCAACCGCATGCTCCTTTTGCTGTAAGTGCCTGGATTTCCACAGATTCTCCTTTGTTGTAAAAATAAGCAAACAAACAAGCTCACACGCCAAGGCAGTGTCTCAACTTGGTCTGTTATTGAGATGCCAAAAGAGACTTCCTCAAAAGAAAACTAGGGACCAATGATCTCATGAGCGGAGATGCAGAAGCCTCAGCGGGGTCACATCAACAGAGACGGCAGAGTGAGGACCTGGCAAAGGTCCCCACACCTCAGTAATGACCAGGGGCCACAGGGTCAGGATCCACATTTTCAACCTTGTGAAGTGTGGTCTAGTTCTTACCACCCAGCAGCATTTATTCGAGGACACAGTTCCACCTGGGCCAGACAGGGTGTCGCCTCCCCCTCTGCCCAGCAAGATGCCCCCCGCATGAGGACCGCTGCACATCCTGGAGTGGAGTGGGCAGGTGAGAGCCCGGCTTTCCTTCAAAACCCGGTGAGACACACGTGTGTGAAAGCAGGAGTCTGAATCCTGGACTCGCCCGAGCTTGCGGGTGGGGAGCCCCGTGGGGCTGTGCACGGGGTCTGGGGTCGCCCGTGTGCGGAGTCCACGCAGGCACGTGGGGTGGGTCCCTGGCCAGGTTCAGTTCCGAGCACTACAGAAGCCAATGACGAAAACAGAAGAACTGCCGGGTTGAAGGGAGAACGTTTACGGAGTGCCCCACTGCATTATCCAAGCGGCCAGTTTCCAGTGAATCTAACAGACAGGCAGTGAGACAGGAACACAGGATCCATGTGCAGAACGAAGGCACAGCCAGAGATGGGACCTGCGTGAAAGCGGAGGCGGGGCGCCCCAGGTGCCCTCAACCCTGAAGGTCACCATGTGTGAACGCAGGAATCTGTGACTCCTCGCACAGACAGAGCTAACAAGAAGCAACTGAGGAAGTGTGCGAATGGGGTTTCTAAAGTTTAGAGACAAATAAATAAATAAATAAATGGAGGGGTAGGGAGATAGCTCTGTGGCAGAAGTACCTGCCTGGAAAGTGCAAGGTCGTGAGTTCAAACCCTGCTCCCACAAAAAACAAAAAAATAAAAAATAAAGTTTAGAAACACGACTGGAATGGAGTCTGTACTATAAGGGCAAAGCTGTAGACTTAAGGAAGAGAGTGATCTGAGGTACAGCACAGGTTGCTGGAGAGCTCCCAGCCTAAAGAAGGCAAACAAAAGGAATACAGTGAGGAGAGGAGCTAAGGAGAGTGGTGAGGCGAGATGCATGGGGCGGTGGGGAGCAGGAAGCACTGACAGGGTCCCGGCGCTCCTGACAGAGGCAGGCGCCAGTTTAGAGAATGCCTCTATGGGAAAGAAAAACAACAGCTCGAGTAAAAAGCCCCCGTCAGCATTGTGCCAGGTGGAAAATGTTTCCATGGAGAACAAGAGGGAGGACCGTCTCAGGACTTCAGCTGGAAGTCACACTGGAAGCCCTAATAGGGCCTTTAGCCAAGAAAGTAAAGAAGAAGATGGATTGCTTCTCCAACAGATGACTTCACCAAGAAAGAAACAGGTCAACCACTGCTGGACCCAGCAGGAGTTTATGTCCGAAATGACTTAAGCACCCACGGCAACCATTAGAACTAACACACTAGGGCAGCAGCTCAGTGGATGGCAGACTGTCCCCTGCCCAATGATTACACTTATGTCCATAAGCCATGAAAATGAAGCTAATTCAATTCACTAATAAAAGACTCAAGAATAAATGACAAACAATACTTAGCAGTAAACATAAGGAAGAGCAAGCCTTGGACAAGGCTGGAAGCTAGGTAGCTGTGTACATGATGTCCACCCGATCGAGCAGGAAGCTGTCTGTTGCACCCCACTGGCAGATTGGGAAACGCCAAGCACCGAAGCCTGTGCTCAGAGCCAGCGCAGCCCTCTCACAGCCCCAACGTTCCTTACTACACATGTGAAGAACCAGGTCACAATAGCATGGAAACACAGGGAATCTGAAGCAACCAGAGAATATTGACAATGAGCGAAGTTTGAAGGCCCCTGCTGTCTGATTTCAGAAGCCCCTGCACGTGGGCAGCAGTCAAGCCAGCCGCAAGGCCAGAGTCAGAGCAGGAACAAGCCCACTCAGGGGGACCTGAACCCAGGGTCAGCGACGAGCCCAAGAGGGCTTCATGGCTCTCAAAATAGTCTTATTGAGACGACCAGACATTTACAAGGCAAAGAAAGGATGCAGCCCATACCGCATACCATACATAAATTTAACTCAAAATGAGTTGGAGGTTTCAATGTAAATGCCCAAACTATAAAAGTTTCCAAAAGTCCTATTGTGAACTTGTAGCCAACAGTTTCTTAGACATAAAAAACAAAAGCAACCCTATTAAAAATAAATGAATTGGATGTTATTAAACTTTAAACTTTATGATCCAAATAGGAAAACACAAAGAGAATATAGTTACAAGCTGTGTGTCTGATGAGACTGTAGCATCCAGCATATAAGAACAGCACTCTTGCAATTCAATGACACAAAGGGAAATAAGCCAACTGAAAATGAGCAAGGGGGGCTGGGAGATAGCTCAGCAGAATAAGCGCTTGCCTGGCAAGCACAGGGTGCTCAGTTCAATCCCCGGTACTGCCAAAAAAAAAAAAAAAAAGGAATTTTAAAAATATTCGTTGGTGTGTGAATCGCTGATGAACCACAAAAATAGACATTCACAGCAGTGTTAGTCAGGATAACACAAATGAAAAGCACAACAGAACACGATGGCTTTAAAGACACTTGCCTGAGGGACTGGCAAGATAGCTCAGTGGTCTAAAGTGTCTGCTTAGGCAAGCTTAGGCAGTCGCAGGAGACCACGGTTCGATCCCAGCACCACATGCCATGCCAGCCCTTCCCTCAGGGTGGGCTGAGCCAGCCTCCTCCCCCAAAAAAGAAAAACACTTGCTTGAAAGGCAACAGGAGGCACCGGGAAGATAGCTCAGTGGACTGGCAAGTGCAAGGATCCGATTCAGTTCCTGGCACCACGCACTGTACCAGCCACTGAACCTGGGCATGGTGGTGCACACCTGTAATCTCCAGCACTGAAGAGGCTGAGACACGAGGATCACTATGAGTCCGAGCTGTGTAGTAAGACCCTGTACCAAATAAATACATACATAATTAAAAAATGAAAAGGCAAAAGGAGATGCCATAGGATGTCGAGAAACTTTAGGCTTTGCTCATTAATGGAGAATGACAAGCAGGACACTTGCATGGAAGGAGGTGGTGGCTCATCACCCAGCTGTAGGTGCCATGTGGCCCCAAGGAGAGGCTGCGGGCTACACTTGAGAACATGAAACCGTGTCATCACAGAGACATACCTTCACAATGAAACTGTGTCTTCACAGGCACGGTGCATCCCAGAATGATTCATGAATGCCAAAAGGCAGAAACAACTCGGATGTTCACCAAAGGAAAAAGCACACATGACCCGGCATACACACAGTAGGCAGCGCTCAGCGAGGAAGAGTAGCAATGGGGTAGTGCGTGGCGTGGAGGCTCAACTCTGAGGACACTGCGTGGGAAGAGGCCGGGCTCAAAGTCCGCCCTGCACAGAAGATCACTGTGAGCTCTGAGGGGCCTGCGGCCACTGCCTGGAGCCAGCAAACTCATGGAAGGAGAAAGGATCCAGGGCAGGAGGGAGCCCAGCTCAGGGGAGCGGGATCGCTATGGAGTGAAACAAACTTTCCAGACGCAGTGACTGCAGTGGTTTTATAGTCTTGTGACCATCGGAAGAAAAATGCACTGAATTTCACAACTTACAATGGTAAATTTTATGTCCATGAATTGTGTCTCAACTAAACAGAAAATTTTTAGGCCAGTATTTCACACTGTATCCAAGGCTGTACAAAAAGATGAAATATTACACACTGGGGTTAGTCCAAGGACTGGCTGTGGCATCAACATCTGAAGAGCCATGGCTGTAGTTTCACACATCAACCACAGGGAAAAGGGATGGAGAAAAGGCCTTCAATGAAACCTCACATTCACCGAGGACAAGGAGGGTCAGGTGGCAACTTCCTCACAACTGTGTCATCTAAGATCAATGCAATCCTGAGGACCCCACCTGTGTCTGTGACCCAGAACAGACAAGACCTGCTGACCACACCAGCTGCACTCAGCACCCGGCTGGACACTACTCAGGGCCACAATAGGAGGACAGAAATGGAACACACCACAATGGAAAGACAGAGACATAATTATTTGAAATCATAGCGAGCATAATTTCTACAAAATAAATCTCCAGTTATCTACTAAAATATACGAGAATTAACAAGTGAATTGAGGCACATGAATATAAAAAAATCAATAGTTTTCCATATATTATTGGCAATAACTATTTGAAAGTTAAGAAAAAATTATTCACAATACCTTCAAAAACTTCAAATAATATTTTTAAAACTAAAATATTTGTATGAGAAAAGCTAAAAGCTAGAGTTCTGAGGAAGTAAGACTCATTGTAAAAGGTTTTGCCCTATGCTGAGATTTTGATTATCCTCTCATTGCGTATGCAGCAGCTACTGCGCATTCTGAGGGGACATCGCTGCAGGCTTCGTGAGTGAAGACTGTGGGCTGAAGACAAAGCCTGTGCTCAGACTGAGCAAGGAGAAGGCGAAAGGGTTGGAGACAGGCGGAGCCATGCAGAAGCCAGCGCTGCCTGAGTCGGGGGTGCCCAGGTGAGGTGGAGGTAGGGTGTGTGCACACCCTGATAATATACCTGGACTTCACTGAACTAGTGCATTTCTATTATAACCACCTATTTACATCTCTTAGGGATATAATAGGGTCCAGGAAGAGAGGCAGAGCCAGGCACGGCGGCTGGCACGTGCTTCTAATTCCAGCACTCAGAAGGCTGAAGCAGGAGGATTGAGGTAAGCTCTAGGCCAGCCTCGGCTACATAGGAAGTTCAAGGCTGTTATGGTTTGTGTCTAGGCATCCCCACAAAGCCTCATGCAGTCATGGGGTAGCTTCTGGAGTTTGTGATTGGTTATTGTGGGTGGGTGCTGCACCTCTCCTGGGGCAGGTGATTTGCATTTCAATGTAAGGTAGGAAGAGAAGTTAGCTGCTTGAGCAGCTGCTAGCTCTCCCTGCACTCTTGCTCTTAGCTGCCACCATGAAAGGTTGCCCTCTGCCATGTGCCACTCTGCCTTGGAGCCAGGTGAATATGGACTGAAACCTCCAGTAACTGTGAGCTAAATAAACGTTTCCTTCCCTCGGTTTGAGTGTTGGGTGTTTGTCTTAGTACTGAGAGAAGAGTAACTAAGACAAAGGCCAACCTGAGCTACAGAGCAAGACACTTTCTTTTAAAACTAAAGAGATTTATGTAATAAACGTATTTTCAATAAAAATGCAAAACCTCTTTTGTGAAAAGCATAGAACTTTCCAGCCAATGCACTGACCCATGAATACAAGGAAATACCTGAGCCAGGTGTCTTTACAGAGGAGAGAGGGCCACTTAGCTCCCAGCGAGGCATAGGATCTGAAGAGTCCCCTGCCTCTGCGGTGTCACCACAGGTCAGAGGCCATGGGGGAAGGGAAGGACACCCTGCAGGGCAGAAGCCTGCAGATCCCAGGATTGCTCCATCAGAACAGTTGGCCACCAGGTGGCCAATTCTGATCACAGCACTCCAGAACCAAGCACAGAACCCCAGGACCAGGAGCAGCGCCCACAGACTCCCTAGGCTGCCCATCGTCTCCACCTCCACCCTGCGGACCATGTGTCCAGTACAGGAACACTGCTGTGTACACACAGAGTAGTGTGTTTGTGCACACACACACACACACACACACACACACACCGGGAGTACTAAAGCTCTGGTGTCCCTTGTCCTCTGCAAAGTCAGCGAGGCCAGCGAGGTCAAGCAGCCAGAATCTGGGATCTGGGACATCGCGGTGGAGCTCTAAGAGCCGCGCGGAGCATGCAGGACACTGGGCGTCCTGAAGGGCGCCCTGACAGCCTTCTCCTCTCCCCCTCTCACTGGACAAGGCCACGCGTGCGCGTCCCCTAGAGATGGCGCCGTCTACCATCTGGGTAGCAGCAGGGCGTGCATGCAGTACTACAGCTCAGTCCGCCCACTCTTCTGTTTCATTTTATGATAATAAACATGAGGAAAAGGGATCCCTAAAAATAGTGCTAGCCTTTGATGCAATGCCCCCGGTCCTCGGGATACACCCAGAGGGACTGAAGTAGGCATGCCGCAGGACCACTGCACGCCCGCCAGGTGCCACGCCGGTCGCAGTGGCCAAGCTGTGGAGCCCGTCCAGGCACCCCACAGCAGCGCAGCAGCGGAAGAAAGCACGGAACACGGACAGGGAGGATGGTGCATCTGCCAAGAAAAACGAAACGACACCATCCGCAGGGCAGTGGGGGAGCCGGCGACTGCGCCAGCCCCAGGGAAAGGACCCGAGGTCCGACAGCAGCGGGCGCCTCCCCGAGCACGTGGGCTCTGGCAAAGGTGCAGTTAAAGCCGACGCGAGATGATTATCAGGCCAAGGAATGAATGGAGGGGCAGGGACTGAGAAGGGAGGGAAGGGCTGCAAAGGGTGACTGGTTCGCAGTTAGGGGACAGTGGCATCGGCGCCGCGAATGCACTGAGAAGATGAAGAGTGAGGTAGGTTGCCAAACAGCTGGCAACAGGGCGTGGCCAGCTCTTCACTTTAAAAAGCGCGTCCTCTTGTGGAGATACCAAGGGACTGTCCAGAACGGCGGTCACGTGACTGTGTCGGGGTGTGCCTCGGAGTGAAGGTGGGCTCACTTTTCTTTTTTGAAGCTCCCCCCTTTGGTTGTACTACTGTAAAATGCTCGTGCGTGGAGGACGCTGAGCATTGCCTTAGGGCAGGAGGCGGTGGCTGCACCAGTGGCTTCGCGTGCTGTGATCGCCTCGCACGGGATGTGTTCCTAGGTCGTGGAGCTGGGTGTAAGTGTGCAAGAGTGCGTCTGTCAGCTACACTCAACCGAAAGCGAGCCGATCCTCCTAGAGGCCCAGACTGTGCACAGAGCAGAAGGGGGACAGGGCCACCACGGCCCCTCCAGGGCTGCAGCCGAGTGACTGTGGCAAGGGCGCCCAGGCCGCGTGCCCTCACGCGCAAAGTGGGCTGGGAGGGCGAGGCGGAGAGGAGGGCGCCTCCGCGGAGGCCTCCGTGGGCTCAGCGCTTCGCCTGGGACGACGGCCCCGAGCTCTGCACATAGCAGGGCGAGTTTAATTCACCCAACGATGCACTTTAAATTGGCCAACGTGTGGACTTTCATTGCATGTGGGTCTCTAAGCAACGGAGGGGTTCAGAGAAATGGGGCTGGCTGCTCGCAGGTGGGTGCTAAAATGGAGTGTGCTAGGTTCAGATAAGCCCAAAGGCGCCCGCACGCAACCGCCCAAATCCACTTCTAAGCGCCCTGACAGCAAGCAGTGCGGGAAGAGACATGAAGCTGTGCCCTGGAGCAGTATTTGGTGACACAGTGCTATGCAGAGGAAGTAAAACGCCCTGTGGTTGATAACAGAAGCGTGACATACTATAAGCTTGTGCCGAAGAACAACGCACATGTCCGCTGAATGGCGCGGTGGGGACGGCGCAGTGGCGAGCGCCGGGTGGGCACTGTGCATCGGAGAGAGCACGGAAACAAAGCTTGTCTTGTGTAACTCGGCTTGCAGACTCCCTACACTGAAAATGTGGGGTATGCTATTCTTAAAGACTAACTATCCTGAGCTCTCAGGGGAAACCAATCCTCAGAATAAAGCAAATACTTATAGAAAAATGATTAATGGTGTACGAGCCATAATCCAAAAGGCATAATCCTGAATACCATAATCTCAAAAATTGAAATCCTTGATCAGAACTTTGAAGTATAAGATCCTGGAGCCAGAGAGATAGCTTAAAGACATAAGCACCTACCTGGCAAACACAAGGACTCAAGCTTGATCCCCGGCCCCACACGCTGTGTGGTCTCAGCCCTGGATGCCTGGGTGCAGCATCTCAGCCCTGGATCCAGGCACCCACCACGCAGCCCTAGAACTAGGTGTGGTGGTGCACACCTGCCATTCCAGCAGTAGGGAGAGAGGTTGAGCCAGGTGGATCCCTGTGAGTTCGAGACCAGCCTGAGGGCTGCAAAAGTTAGCACAAGGCCCGCCCAAACTGCAGTGAGACCCTGTCTCAAAAAAAAAAAGTCTAAAATCCTCAACTCTCAAAAATATAATCCAAAAACAAAATTTGAGTATTTATTTAAAATATTTATTTAAGGGTTGGCCCGATAGCTTGGCAGACTAAAGCGCCTACTTATGAGCCAGGGAGATAGCTCAGGGGCACAAGTGCCTGCCTGGCAAGTGCAAGGTCCTGAGTTCGATCTCCAGTTCGGCAAAAATAAAAGAAAATAACACATAAAGCACCTGCTTAGGCAGGGCACAGCAGCTGGGGTTCAATTCACCGCATACAGTGCCAGCCCTGTCCCCAGGGTTTGCTGAAACAGTGAGACTGGGCATGGTGGTGCATGCCCTGTGATCCCAGCCCTGGGGAGGCTGAAAACAGGAGGATCACTGAGTCTGATCTACGCAGTGAGACCCTGTCAGCCCTGTAGACTCTGTCCTAAATAGATAAAAAATAAATAAAATATTTATTTAATTATTTGTAGCAGATTTATTTGAGAAACTTATAAAAACACAACCAAACACTTTGTAGGCTGCCTTGTATAATAATTCCAGCCATAAAAGCAACATGCATTTTATGCAAATATCAACATTCAGGTGGGGAGGCTGAAAACAGAAGAATCACCATGAGTGCAGCCTGCACAGTGAGACCCTGTACCAAACACACAAATGAAAAAAATAAAAAAACATTCAAGTGTACTAATGATTTTCACATAGTGGCGTAACAACTGTGCACAGAGAGGCGATTTCCGTGAAGAAGTAAGTCAAAACTCAAAACATATAAATGTAGTCACCACATCTGGCCTGCCGGTTCGTCTTGTCAGCTCTTCAGGACTGGAAGACTCCTGCAGAGGCACTGGGTTGCAGTGGCCCTGGAGTGCTCCGTGAACCCCAGCAAACATATCTGCAGCTGACTGTTCTACTGTAGGTGGGCCACGTGCAGGCTGTCACTGGGGTGTCCTTGGGGGCTGTCGTTAATGTGCGAGGAGGGGAGAGGTGGGGCGGGGACCAGTCCCGAAGCCTCCGTGCCCCCCTTGCAGTTTTGCTGTGAAGGATGAAGCCATCCAAGGTTTTCAGGGTCTCACTACATAGATTGCATGTGTAGTAATCCTCCTGTGTTAAGCCTCCCAAGCACTGGGATTATAGGTGTGTGCCACCATACCCAGCCTCAATGGCCATCTCAGTGGACCCTGGGGGCGTGGCTGACATGGCACACCGTGGATCAAAGCCTGACCCATTGCGCTCTGCCTAAGCAGGCACTTTAGTCTGCTGAGCTGTCAGGCTGGCCCACAAGGCCATCCTAGAGTGACATCTAGTAAAAAACGAGTAGAGAATCAGGGGCCTGGGGCACCACAGCAGCAGCGGTGCCACTCATGTCATGGACACCAAGGAGACAGGAGAGGAGGGGCCAACAGCTAGAAATTCCCAAATCCATCAGAAGACTGAAACCCACGGACTGCAGACTCTGATCAACTCCACAGAGGATAATCCCGGAAGCCCAAGGTAAAGCACAGCCAAGCAACTTTTGAAAATAAAAGTAGAAATTGCTCCCGGAAGCACTGGGGTCGCGAAGCACTTCTTAGCTACCCGGAGAAGTGCCTCACACAGCAGAGGATTCCAGGGAGGGGGTGGGTGCTCAAGAGGCACTGGTCTCGGCCACCGAGAGGGAGGACCTGGCGGCCTGGGGCTTATGCTTGGGAAAATAACAAGCGAAGATGAGACTGAGATGCTCTTGGTGAGAAAAAGCGATCTCAGGCATCTGTATAAACGGGGAGAGTAAAATGACAAGTGAGAAGCACAATTTCAAGATTTCTTTTAAAACAGCAAAACACAAGCAGAAGAAATCGCAAGTAAGTTATGTGACAATGAGGTCATGTGTGAAGCAGCCACTAAACATGCAGAGGTAGAAGCAGATCTAAGCAGAGCCATTAAAAAATGCTCCAGAAAATGAGAAAAGCAGAAAGGAGGGCAAAATAATTAGAACAAAAATAAACTGGTAGGCTGGAGCGCTAACATCTAATAACTGTACTAAACAGAGCAGTATCAATAGGCCAACTAAAAAAGCTTGGAAAAGCAGAAGGCAAGGATAATATCTGACATACACAAAGCCGCCAAACTCACATCAGGTGTAATTCTATAGGTTCAATATGACATAACATACAGAAAAAGTCTGTGCAAATACTAATCTCTCACTACTACTTAGGAGTGCCTGAGGGAACTGGAACCATGGTTAAACCCAGCACCAGATTCGCCCCACCAGGAACCCTGCACATGCTCGTGAGAAACCCTGGGACAGACCCAGAAAACAGGGAGGCACTGTACTTGTGCACGAAAAATGCCAGCACCCTGGAGACACCAGGTCTCCTCCAGGTGACATCCCTTTCCAAACCTCTAGTAGGAAAGTTTCACAATCAAAGACCAATTGACAGGGCAATTTATGCTGGGCTGAACACGCACACCCAAAACCCACCAATGGGGCTCAGTTTTCCCCAAGTAACGTGTTCTGGAGCAGAAGAGGCAGTCACAGAGCAGATAGAGGCACAAATTAGTGCACTTCCCGAAGATGAGTGGCTCTGTGGCTCTGTGGCTCTGTGGCTCTGGTCGGCAGCGCTCCGTCTCCCAGAGATCTCAGGGATCCACCTCACCAAACAGCCCGCCGGCCTCTGAAGGAAGACGCGGCTCCCTCAGAGAACTGCAGTGACAGGGCCTTCCCTTTCCACCACATTTAACACTTCAGGGTGCTTCAGGACTTTGCGACAACACTTTATTCCCAGGCAGTAAAGAAAGCAAGTGCTTTGAGACCAAGATAATGTCATAGCCAAGCAATAAAATGATAGAGCAAAGAGAACCCAGAGATTTAAGGTCAACAGCAATGAAATTTGGAGAACTTACTCTTTATTTTCTCAACTTTGGGAAATGTGTTATATTAACTCCAAGGAGTATTTCACTTTAGGAAGGTATCTTTGATATGGCATGGCTGGTCAAGCACCGGAAATGCCCAGGCACCCTGGGCACCATGTGAGGCCTGCAGCTGGGCAGCTGACCAGGGTAAGAAACACAGCCGGCCATAACTGGGGGCTTCGTGGAAGCCACGTCACAGGGCGGCAGCTGAGCTGCTCCTACGGGCAGCGGAGTCCCGAGGTGGGCCTCCGTGAGCCCCAAGGGCCGCAGCAAAAGAGCTGCAGAAGCTGCCCTCACAGCTGGAAATCCTGCCAGGAGAATTCTGAGCACCTTCCGGGCTTGCCTGCAGGAGCAACCTGGGCTAGGCAGCAGGACTGCCGGAGCTGCTACTCCTCTTTGACGCCACGGCACTCAGACCTGCAGGCTGCTCCTGCCTGGAGGCCCAGCTCCGGGCACCACCCTTCACAGCATCAGTGGGTCTCTGCCTGACATTGCCACAGGGCACTGTCCCTTCCCCGCCTTCCAGGCTGTGTCTTTCCTGGCCCCCTCTCCTTGTTTCCTGGCTACAGACCTCAGGTGAGTGGGACCTCATGGAAGGAGGGAGGGAGGGAGGGAGGAAAGGGCACAGGCCCTTGGCGTCACACGCAGAGGGTCCTCGCCTGCCCAACAAGGTCAGAAAAGTGCATCTGGGCTGTCAGGTGGACGCTATCTTGCCATTGTTCTCTAAACAGGCTGGTGTGGCCAGTGTTTCCTCAGCTTCTGCACAGCGTAAGATGCTGAACGTACCTCGGAGTTGCTCAGAGCACACAGGAGAACACGCACAGGGTGAGTGCCAGGCGGCTCTGGTCATGCAACTGCTGCTCATCCTCAGACTCTGATGCCCACAGGAGGCCCAGCTGTGCGAGTCTGTGGTGGCCACCAGTGCCTTCCTGAGCTCCTCTCCCTGTCCCTGTGGCAGGCAGCAGAGCCCAGCTATGGAGGGGAAAGGACGCAGCCCAAGATGGTGGCCTGGTGCTCTTTATTCTTGTGGAGAATCCAGGGGCTTCCAGAAAAGGGTACGTTTAATTTTGGAAATCGAGAAAGCCCAAGGTCTGGGATGGCTGCAGTGCAGGCAACATGGTCAATACTTCTCATTCTGAAGTTTTAAATACTTGAAAGAAGAATTTCCCAACACTGAACATGTCTCTTTGGTAATTGGACTAAAATCGGGTCAGTAGGATTGAAGACATACAATTAATTTCCACCAGAAGCAGATTACTGAAGAGGCTACTGTCTTCTTTGAAAATAATTACAAAGTAGAACTCTAAAAATTGTTTTTAGACATTGCACTGTTTCAAGCCCCACACCGCCCTGGCTGGCCCGCCTCCCGTGCTTGGGAGCTATGGGCCTCGATGGGCCCCCCAGATGAAAGATGTGCTTCAGGCTGAATATTTACTTTTCAATTTGTGAAAAAATTTTATTTTGAGTTTAATATATACCCTTATTTTCAAATGCAAAAATTACGAAGAGTATCTAAAATAAGCCAGGCACGATAGCACAAGTCTTTGATCCGGTCCATGTGGCCAAACGAAGCCGGAAGCCTGCCAGTCCAGGCATACTTTAGGCAACTTACCCACTTAGTGCTGCATCAGAATAAAAGATGAATAAAATAAAGTAGATTGGGAATGCAGTGCAGTGCAGAGGCCCTGAGTTCAATCCACAGAACCATAAAAACTTGTTTAAGGCTGGGGAGACAGCCCAGTGGTCTAGGTGACTAGCTGGCAAGGGCAAGGACCCAGGTGCCACCCTAGGTATTGCTTGCCATGCCAGCCCCATGCCGTGCCAGCAACTGAAACTGGGCATGGTGGCACACACCTGGAATGCCAGCGCTGGGGAGGCTGAAACAGGAGGGCCACTACAAGTCCAAGCTGCATAGCAGGACTCTGTACCAAATAAATAAATACATAAAAGATTTTTTTTTTTTTTGGTGGTGGTACTAGGAATTGAACTCAGGACCTTGTGCTTGCCAAGCAGGCACTTATGCCATTAAGGTATTTCCCAGGGCTCATAAAAGATTTTTTAAAATATATTTTTAAATATACATTTAAAAATTGTTGGGCCAGCCAGATAGCTCAGTGGACTAAAGCACCTGCTTAGGCAGTGCACAGAGGCTGGGGTTTGGTCCCCAGTGTCCTGTGCCAACCCCGCTCCGGGAATGCACTGAGAAGGAGATTTAAACTGGGTGTGTGGTGCATGCGTGTAATCCCAGCACTTGGGAGACTGAAAGCAGAAGAATTGCTAGGAGTCCGATCTGTATAGTGAGACCCTGTAGACCCTGTACCAAGTACATAGAAAAAATTGTTTAATGTCTAAAATAATGAGCAAGTTTTTAAATAAATATCTGAGTTTAAAAAGAAAAGCCAAAGGACCAGGGAGATAGCTCAGTAGAATAAGTGCCTGCCTGGCAAGCGCAGGGCCCTGAGTTCAATCCTTGGTACTACAATAAATAAATAAATAAATAAATAGAATTTAGAAAAGAAAAAGAAAAGCCAGGTGTATGCCTTAACGTTATTCCATTCACAGGAAGCCCAAGGAACAATACAAACTTAGGGAAGAGAATCAAGCAAGCGCAAGGAGGAGAACTCTGGAGCACCGGGAGCACCCTGTCAGAGCGCAGGACCTGCTTGGCCCATCCACAGCCTCACCGCAGCGTCTTTGCTGAGAGCCGGATTCCTCCCCAGCTCTGCCTGCTCCTTCATCACCCACCTTTCTACTCTCAGGACTACCTGTAGCCACCCCCTACTTTAGCGATGAGAGGGACCTGAGCCCGCCTCTGGCCTGGAGCACGAAGTGCAGCCCAGGAAGGGAGCTCAGGTATTTAATCTGTCCTCTCGTGCAGATGTAACATAGACAAAATTCATAACCTGAGCAGAGCAGACCTGCACAAGGGGCCCACGGGGCAGCAGTCACTGGGGACCTCTGGCTCCTGCACAGAGACCCAACTTCAAACAAAATCAAAGATATAATCATGAGCAAATGTTCGTTATCAGGTCTCTCACCCGGTGCTTCACTTATGGAAATAAAACAAGTGTGAGCCGTGTGCCTGCCCCAGCTCCAGGGCTTGAGGAGGGCGCACAGAGTCACTGCAGGTGTTTTCTTCTCATTAGCTGACAAACACACTGAGGACAGAGCAAGACTGCTTTATTTAATTCCAGCAGAACGGTGTATTCATCACATTGCTTGTGGCTCAGGATAAATTACTAATGCGGCTTCATTTAAATAATGCATCCGACCGCAAGCACGCAGGATGAGAAGGTGTTTGTGATTGTGGGAACGCTAGATGGAGGGGTGAAGCCAAAGGAGCATTTCAGGAAGTGGAGACTGCACCGAAGTTGGGGGCCCCACGGAAACCACACTGACTTTCTTTTGATGATGAAAGGCGAATACCGGAAATGTGAGACATCTCCCAAATACTGACTCCTGCATTAGCCTGATGTTCTTCGATAAACCGTGCCCCTTCTCTGTGTTCACATGGGAGTACAAGGATAAAATGTGAGGTAGAGAAGTAAACACCATATAGTTATAAACATACCCACAACATAGCTGAGGCGCCCCTCCGGGAGAGGTCCCCCGCCTCCAAGGCCCGTTAGAATGTTTGCCCCTGTCCTGCTCCTTAGCCGTGCAGTGAGTCCCTCTCTGGCTTGTCTGACACCGCATGGCCCTGTCTCTAAAGCCAGAAGTCCGCTCACCCCGCTGTACTACTCAAATGGAAATCACCCCGATTTCCTCTTCATATTTTCCAGTTCTCAGAATGTTGTTTCCAGCTCTTTAATAAAATCATGGAAGTCAATCTTTTCTTGTTAGCCTAGGGCTTAACATTGCTTCCCTCAGGCAGTAAGAACTAAATGCGTGAGTAAGCAAGTGCCAGAACATCCTGCCTGGCTCCCGCAGCCGGGCACAGCCTGCCCACAGCCCCGCACGGCCCCGCACAGCCCAGCCTCCCGGCTGCTCCGCGCCCTCTCCCGCTCCCGTCTGGGGCCTTGAGCTCCCCTGGAGGTGGCTACCTGGGGGCCCCTGCCTTCCCGCAGACCTCCCGACCGGGCTGGTTCCATTTGCTGGCTCCTGGTTGCCCTCTTTAGCTCTAGTACTAGCCATTTTCTCAGTCTGTTGCCCTCCTACCCACTCGTACCTGTGGTTTAAATATCAGCATAGCTCAATCGATCAGGTTTTCCTTGATGTTTAAGGTGCCCGCGTCTTTTAAAACTAATCTCCTGTGCATCAGGGGAAATCTCAGTGCATTTCACACTGGTTTCATCTGATTTTGCATAAAATGCATCTGTGCCCTGAGGACTGAACAACCTAACTGTATATGAGTGGAGCCTTTATCTTTGCACTGTGAGCGCAGCCTCACTTAGGAGGGCAGACGGAAGCACCACTGCATGGGATCCTTCACTCAGCAAAGTACCAGAGCACAGCAGCGGAGCTGGGCTTTCCTCAGGGTGCCTGTGGCAGGAGCAGGGCCGGGATGGCAGGCATGGAACTCAACTGGCACAGTGCAAATCTCAGTCACTAGGCTAAGTAGAATTACACCCGTGCCGACAAGTGGACATTCGATTATTGCAGACAGTAGAGCTGAGATATAATGGTGTTCCCGAGCCTCATGGCTGGCCAGTGGGAAGCCACCACTGGAGACACTCTGCTCAGCTGAAGGCAGTGACTGGGACAGGGAAGCCCTTTGCTGCATGAGCAGTATTGTCCTGGGGTTCTGAGGAGGAAGATGCCCCCAGGTCATTGTCACATGTTGTTAATTCTCATCAATATGACCTGTAAGGGCCGAGGAGTGAGGGCTACTGGGCCCCGACCTCAGCCTGGGGACCTGATCCCAGCCGGCTGCCTCCTGCCGCACTGCCTGGTGCCTGCAGCCCCAGCACTTCACCTCAGCTTCTGGGCTGATAGAAGGCCGTGCTGCCCCTGGGACCTTTAGCTTGGCCATGTGACTTAGCTGCCCCTGCTTGCTTGGGGCCCCACAGCTCAGAAAAACAGCTCACTGCTCACGAAGAGAATGTCTCCTTTGGGCACTTCGCAAAGTTGTTTGTAAAACCCAAATCCAAGCTGCTGCTCCTGGGGCTGGCGAGGTAGCTCAGCGGGACTAAAGCGCCTGCTTAGGCAAACACAGGGTCTACAGTTTGATTCCTGGTACCACTATGCCAGGCCAGCCCTGCCCCGAGAGAGGGCAGAGCCAGCTACCAAAAAAAAAAAAAAAAAAAAAAAAAAAAAAAAAAA
Organism: Capromys pilorides; assembly: GCA_004027915.1. Classification (NCBI taxonomy): domain Eukaryota; kingdom Metazoa; phylum Chordata; class Mammalia; order Rodentia; family Capromyidae; genus Capromys; species Capromys pilorides. The sequence continues at coordinate 13,509 of PVKN010002605.1, read as the reverse complement.
AAAAAAAAAAAAAAAAAAAAAAAAAAAAAAAACTTGCTGCTCTAGTATTTTGTTAAATATAAATCCTCTTTTAAATTCTAAGCAAACACAAGTTACAGGATTAATTAGAAATGGCTTGTTTTTTTCAGCTGCCAACCACCTGACATCCCTGGCAGACTTCTGGTGTCCCCCAGGGTTTTCTGCAGCTCCCTGTGGCTCCCGAGCTGAAGACAAGGCCTGGAAACAGCTGAGTGTGCTCTCCTGCACCTTGAGCTATGCAAAACAGAGTCAAGTTTTAAAGCAAACAAGTGAAACAGAAGCACATGGGAAGCTGTCAGAAGGTGGAACGCAGACACCCGCAGGCGGCAACGCCAGATGGGAGGCAGGTCTGCAAGGAGTGGCCCCTGGAGTCCAAGGGCAGCGGGCCCTCTGCACTGCTCTCACAGATGCGTGAAGATTCACTCCAGCTGGAAAAACACTCTCAGCTGTCACAGGTTGTCACCGGCCGTCACCGACTGTCACTGGCACCCCGAGACCTCAGCAGCCAGGTGGGGTGGGTGGGCAGGCAGGCAGGCGGCTCTGGGCTCCATCACAGCCTACTCTGGTCCTTCCAGCCTATGTGCTGGCCATCTGTGAGCCTCGGGTGGCGCTCAGGCCCTGAGGGATCTGTGTGACTCCTAGGCTGTCCCTGAGTCCCTACCCTTCAGGCAGCTGTTGCCTTGTGAGGTGGTCAGAGAGTTCAGAGAGCAATAGCGTTAGAAGGGACAGATGCCCGCTCCTGAGCCAGAAAGCGCTGTACAAACAGAACAGAAAGTAAAGCTCAGCTAGTCAGTGACTATTGATCCATTTCTCAGTGGTTACTGCCTAAATAAGTTCCCAAGCCAGGCTTATGTACAGAAGAATCTGATCTGATCTGATCTAGTTTTAGCAATAAATAAAATTCATCAGAAATGTTTCAGCAGAACATGATGCCGTCTGATCCCTGAAAGTGTAAACCCAATCCTTGAAGCACAAACACACAGTTAGTAAATGCTGGAACACGATTTCCTTTGAACACATTGTGTACTCACTTGGGCACAAGCTTATTAATCAAATGTTCACTACAATCCCACCAACCCCCTCCCTGTTTCGTCACAGGGACAAGCCAGCCACCCAGAGCTCACTCCCAGCCAGCTCTGTGGGCACCACTCAGCCCAGAGAAGCTGATATGGAAGCTGACCGTTGCCAAGGGCAGTGGCAATGCCCAGGGTGTCCTCGGTGCCACACTCGATGCAGACAGGAAAGCAGCCGGCCACAGCACACGTCGCCTTCCTGTCCTTGGAGAAGCTTGAGCACAGGGATGCCAAGGAGTAGCAACCCCCAGGGCCACCCCAGCTTGGTGCTGAGAATGCAGCGAGGCTCCGGGTGGTGTGGACCCCACATGGCCAGCACACACCACACCCCCAGTGCCATGTTCTGCCAGGCATGTCTGGGTATTTCTGATCCAGGTGGACGATGCATCCTCAGTCACACACAGGCTGTCTGCAAGTAGTTTCTGCTTTATTGGCCAATCGAATCCTAATCAACCACTTGAGCATCTGCCCCACAGATGACGCCCTGCAAAACCACAGGCTGGCAATGTCAGAGCACAACTGGACGACTTATTCGTAAGTAGTAAAACCCCACTGCCACTGTAGAGAGGGCGCTGTGGAGGAGAAGATCACGTACATAAGCACTGCAGAAAGAGCCCATGCACAGCAGACACGGAAGCAGAGGAAAGCGCGCCGTCCACTCTACAGCTGCTCACATCCAACTCGGGCCCCAGCACAGTGAGGAGAGTGAGATCATGGAGCGAAGTGCCTGTGGGCTGGGGCAAAGGCGCTGCCGTGCTCCGTGCGGCGCTCCCTCTCCAGGGTCACCCCGTGTGGTGCTGTCTGCATTTCATCCTCTTTCCCTATAATATTCACTCAGATTACATGTCACAGGCTTCTACGCTTCAAGACTTTTGTGTGAGTGTTCAAGCAAGCAAGCGTCATCCCTGTCCCCGAGCCCTCGCTCCTGTCCCAAGCATGCCTGACAGCAGCATGCTGCCATGTGAAGCTGGCAGCTTGTGGCCACTGCTTCCGCCTTCCTGATAGCAGTGGAGGGAATTTTAATGCAGACATGGTGACAGGCAGATGGCCAGATGCGCGTCAACACAGACGTGTGCCATCCGTGGGCGAAGCTTTACTGGGGCTTCTGCGATGGGCCAGAGAATGCCCCAGTGCTGCTCAGAGAACAGAGAAGGCAGCAGGTCAGTGTGGCTGTGTGGGATGGGCTAGTGTCTGGCCATCGCCACTGGTCACTGACCCAGGGCACAGCGCCAGAGATGCTTTTCCTGGTTTCCAGCTGTCCTAGTCACCTTGACCCAGAGGTTGCTGACTTTTCTTAGAGCTGTCAGCAGCACCCTGTTGAAGACCACCTGGACTGGTGCATCTGTGCTCTGTGACAGGGCTGGGCTGGAGGATGGCGGTGGGGGTGGGGTGTCTGGGCTTTGGTGGATCCTGAGGAAGCAAGAGTGGGGTCAGAACAAGAGAGAAAAGAAAAGACATCCCATCTCTGGGGGAAACAGACCAAGCTGACCCTGCACTGTGGTCTGGGACAAAATATTTTTAAGAGACCCCAGATCCATGTGCAGAGCTGAACACTCTGGTCCAAGGGTTGAGACAGCCATGGGGACAGACACAGCCTGGAGACACAGATGCCAAGCCTCAGTCTCAGGTAAGTCACCCTGCAGGCCAGGTGAAACCTGTGTTCTCTGCCATAACAGCGCTTGGGTCCTGGAAAATGCCCTGGGTCCTGTCCTTGCCTCGCATTGTAGGAGCAACACACAGCAAAGCTCAAGGGAAGTTCCTAGTGGTGGTGCGCTGGTACTTGGCCTCCAGAGCTAGGGATTTTTAGGTTGATTAGGAACAGCGTATCTAGCAGGTCTATACAGTTTTTTTTTTTCTTAATAACAATTTCTCACTTTGTCATTAAAAGGAACTAAAAATATACAATAGGCAAATGCAATGTGTGATGCTATGCTGAATTTTAGGTGTAATTAGTAAGAGGCAGTTTTAACATAGTAAGAAATATTTGCCAGTTCTTAGCTTACTGACCTTTCAGCTGTGGCAAGCGGCAGCATGGTTTCTTATGATAAGGTCCCTCCTAGGGAAGGGTATTTTAGCAGCTTGAAGAGTAGAGGGTCATGCTGTACTACTTACAGTTTAACTGTAAATGATGGAAGAGGAGCAAATGTTGGAAAGTATCATCATGGAGCGAAAGGCATGCGTGTATTGTTTCTATTTCTTTTAAGTTTTCTTCGAAAATTTTCAAAGTAAAAATATTTGAGGACAAATTCAAGAGAAGAGTTGTGGATTTTCAGTGTCATCAGTAGACCACCGCTCACAAGACTCTCACACAGAGAAACACAAGCAGCACGCAGCGTGCTTCAGCAGGAGGCCTGTTGTGTGGAGCCCACGGATTCTCAGAAGCTGAATCTGCTTTTTGCCCTCCGGCTTCCCACCAGCTGCATCTCTCCCCTGACCTGGGCCTGGGTGGCTGACCAGGGCTGCATGAGCCTACGAAGGCACCTGGCAGAGTCTCAAAGCCAGAGCTGAGACAGTGCCGACCTTCAGGTACAGGTTGTAGATTTTTTCCTTGTGTGCGTGAAGAAAGGTCTGGGAAGAGAGGTGAGTCCAGTCGAGTGTTCCTGATGCCCCGTGGACACAGAGAGCAGCCCACACGACCGTGGACCCTTCCACCTTCAGATCTGTGCACGGGCGTGCTTACTGCAGAGGGCAATGACAGCACAGATGTTATGCGTGGTTAACTGGGAAGGTTGGAGAAATGCATATCTTTAACATCTTTTAACGGTTTTCAATAGATTCCCATTGTATCACTACAAAACATATTATTTTTAAGACAGGGAAACACTGGGAGATGACATTTCTTGTAGCTGCCAGAGAGCAGTCTGTTCTAAGCTCCCCTGTTCTGCCCTTTGCCCACTCAGGCTGGTGAGGAAGCACCGACCCTCTGCCTCTGCTCATTGTAAGCAACCCCAGGACAAGTGGAAGAGCAGAGAGGAGATGGAAAGGAATGGGACTCAGTTCTCTTAGGAGGGCCGCGAGGCGGCTCTCCGTGTCGCAGGGCAGCCAAAGCCATGGCTCTCCAGGGCTCCTGAAGCTGCTCCAGCTTCCACCCAGGCTGGCAATTTCAGCCTGGTATGTTGCCATAGCACCAGAGTAAGAAACCACTTCTGCAGGCCACACTCGGTAGAGCTAGGGTCCCTCCCGGCAGCCCTGGGTCCCACTTTAGGGCCTGTTCCTGACAGCTCCACTTCCTCACGGCCCCAAGAAGCACTCCAGAGACCTGGCCCAGGGTCGTAGTCGGGGTTCTCAGAGCCCCCACCACCCATTCTGCCAGAAAGCACACCACTGAGCGAAGTGCTAAACCTTCTTGCAGCAGAGGACTCTGGGCTCCACAGGGGCGGGCTCCCTAACTGCTAGGGGACCACATAGCCCTTGGCCTCACACTGCCCATGAAATTATTGCATGATGTCAAACCCTCCTTGAAGTGCTAGCCTCTAGCCTGGCAGGTAACCAGCAGAGGCCTAGGGCTGTGCTGCAGCCCCGTGGGACACACGCTCCCTCTCCTCCCCCACATCCTCACCCCCAGCACAAAGCCTGCGGACAGCACTGAGCCTGCCCCAACCCTGCAGCCCTAGCTACACATGCTACGGCAAGTCACCTCCCACTCTCACACAGGGCTACTGCATTTTATCGCTTTTGCTGGAACCATAGCGATATCTAAAAAGAATAGCAAGGGGGATCTTCACGCCATCCACGGTAGACCTCAAGTATTCAGTTCTTATAACGTGTTTGTCTGTTCCAACCATTTTCACTGCGCCTCCAAATCTCCTCCACCAATAATTCTAACTGCCGGGGAAGAACACTCTCTCAACAATAAGCAAATACCCTGGCACATTTCCTTGCATGCGTGTATAGAATCACGTCTGATGAGGGTGTGTCACTGTAGAAGTTAAACATCTAGTATTTCGTGGGCCTTTTCAGTTTTACGTGGTCTCTCTAAGTCTGCCTAAAATGTAGTAAATATCACTTTCCCATAAGCAGAACGGTGGACACGCCCAACTCACACCCGGGACACCTGTTTGGTGCTCCTCGTAGCCTTGGCAGCTAAGAAATCCTGTTGTCCAGGATGAGCGGTGCAGGCTTTGAAACACACATTAGGCACAAGAGGACCACTTCGCGGAACGAGTCCTGTTTTCTGATTTTCAGGGTGTAAAACTGCATGTTTGCTGTATTTTTTCACATTCTCTCTGTGCTTTGACTCCCTTTATTGAATGCTTCTGTTGCAGAATCATTCAGTACATTTCAGTGCGGTCAGAATAAAATATGTCTAAATTCTTTACCAGAGATTCAGGTTTCTAATGAACATGGGTATCTGCGGTCCGGAAGACGCTGTACGAAAGGGGCTTCTCTGAGGCAGTATGTGGATGCTCAGCTCCTTCGTTGCTAGACCGCAATCTTTTCTGATTCTGTTTTCATACAGGTATTTATAGCATCTCAGATTGATTAAAATACTTAGGTGCAATGAACACAAATTCTCTTTATATAGTGCCTCAAATATACATTAGAAATTTTATGCCGTGTATGTCTTAATCCTTTATGTTTTAGATTGATCTTCAAAATACCTTCTGATCTAGTATTTTAGTCCATTAGTCTTTCCTCAGCTACAGTGGATACACATTTTAATTAACTGTCTTCGTTTTAATAACTTACGTCTTCTGGGGGATCTTCTTCAGACTCTGCTGCCTATTAGAATTCTCTAGGCTGAGTCTTCACACATTAACAGCAGGAAGAAAACAAGAACAATCCCGGGTGCTTCAGGCTCTGCGCCTGCGCGGCCACCTCTTGCTGGACCCCGGCCACAGGACTGAAGACCGATAGGCAGGCCTGGGCAGCCTGGGCAGCCTGGGCAGCCGGGGAGGCCTCGTGCTCAGCACAGAAGCGCCTCTGTTGTTGGTGCACATGTTTCAAACTTTAAATTTTGCTGCATCTGAAACTTGGAGTAGAAAGTGCTGGAGAATTTTGCAGCTTGAAGCTGTTTATGGTGAGCCAGGGGGGTTGTTCTGGTGTGTCCTCTGCCAGAAGTGGGTGGGGGAGCCGGCGGTGGAGACAGGGAGTGCACCCACAAGCCCCGAGGTCCATGCTCTCTGGCCTTCCAGGAGATCCGCTCTGCCCAGTGGTGCTTGGCGCCAGCCTCCCTGCCAGAGAGCCACGGCACGTGGCCTTGCAACACTCTTGGTGGCCTCTGCTTCCCAGCACACCACGTCTTTGGGCTTTCCCAAGCTCATCTGCAAGCCCGTCTCCGCCTGGACTCCCCTGCTTGCTGAGGCCTAGGGCGGTGCCGCGGCGGCCACCCTATCCCGACTTCTAGGCTGCCACCATCGGATCCCGCGCCTGGGCGGGCCTTAGTCCTCCCTGTTCCTTCAGACTGCCTCCTGAATCTGAATGGATTTGGGGTATGATTTCTTCACAACCTCTGAGCTTTTCTTGTAAAAGCTCCAGAAAGTATAAAAATGGACTCATTTAGCTCGTCTAACTATCAGCGATTTAAAATTCTGTAAAAGTATCCCGGACTGAACACTTGAACAAATACCATTTCTGTAAGAAAATGTAAGTCAGAATATGCTGCGCTATTTCTTTTGCAAAACTGTAAAACTGTAGAAATGCACACTTGAGATCCCAAGCAGCATGTGTGGTTGGCTGTCCACACCCACGGCTCTCTGTCTGTGGACTGAACCCCGCAGGCGTTGAAAACACTAATTTAAAAACCTGGCTCCGCAGCGACAGTCACAGAGCCACCTCCGGGCCACTGTTCCCTAGTGGGTGCGGGAGAGCGATGGCCTCTGCGTTCTCACAGTCACGGTGGCGTGGTGAGTGTTCTAGAGGTGATTCAGCGTACAGCCGGAAGTGCGTGGCATATGTGAAGACACATATGGCTTCGTATGAGGACCTGGGCAGCATCAAAGGCTGTGCGGCCCTGGAGACATTGTGATGTGTTGGTAAAGACTGGGTGTATCGTCAGAAACTCACCACCAACGGGATGGTGCTAGGGAGCCCACGGGAGGCGGGGCCTGGGGGAGGCGGGGCCTGCGGGAGGCGGGGCCTGCGGGAGGGAGTGCAGGAGTGAGGAGCACCCTACAGAGCTCTCTGCTATCTTGTACCAAAGACACAGCAAGCAAATGTTGGCCGCTGACCAGGAAAAAACCCTCCCCAGCCCAGCGCTGAGCACCCCAGGCCCAGACTGGGAAAGAGAGGTCTATGGTTCAAGCTACTTCCTCCATCGCATTGTATTGTTGGGGTTTGGATTAAGAAATTAGGGTTCTGGAGAAAGAAGTTAGAACCTGGATTAAGAAGTAAAACGTCAGGCTTCAGGGTCATTTTAGAGAAATACATTTCCTTTAATTTTATGTCCATTGGCACAGGAGGACAATGAACCCTGAGCCTGGTAGGAAATGCTGAAGAACTCGCCACCCACTAATCTGTGCGTGCGGGCACAGGGCCAGCTTGTGGCCTCCTCTCAGGGGCTGCAGTGGCCTCTGGCCCCTGGAGTGGGTCAGCGTGCACACTGGATGTGTCCACGGGCAGCAGTGCCCATACCTGTGCAGCTACTCGGTTCCACACCTGGCCCAGGGGTTCCATCCATCTTGACCTTGGTCTCAGCAGCCCAGGCAGCTTGACTGGGGCCCTGCCCAGTGCTCCCGGTGCCTGAGAACAGCACCAGGCTGCTTGGGAGTCCACGTGTAGAAGAAAATGCAGCTGCAGGCTCCACGCTGCTGGACCACGTGATCGGACTGGGAGACTCCTGGAGAGGCGGTTGGGCTGGGAGGCTCAGCCCAGGGCAGCTCAGAGGTGAAGGTCCAGTGGGCGCAGGCGGGGGCAGCTGGAGGACGCGGGTCCCGGCTTCAGCCGCTCCGCGTCTCGCGCACCTCAGCAAATCCTCTTCTAGGCCTCCTGGGGCAGCCGCCATGCCGCTCCCCGTGAAGTTCCCGCCCAGAGCCAGCTGGCCCAGGACCGAGGCTGGCACGATGGACGTCAAGCACTGTGTCCCAGTGACAAGAAAGTAAGGTGACACAATTCTAAGTAAGTTACAAATATTAATTAATGATAGCAGAAACTTTCTAGAGACTTATAATTCTATACATGTCCCCCGATCATCAAAGAATCAGATTACTGTGTTTTATAAGATGGACAGATTTTCCAACAAATATTTCAGAGCCATTGATATGTATCAATTACATGATTTCATAATAAAAACTTTTAAAAAATTAGCCTGGACTTGTTTATTACATAATTTTTTAAATATCCTAATCATATTATATGGTTTTATTTACTTTTGTTTTAGTTTTGTTTTGTTTTGATTCAGTACAGGGTCTACAGGGTCTCACTCCAAAGATCAGACTGGTAGTGATTCTCCTGTTTTCAGCTTCCCAAGTGCTGGGATTACATGCGCTCCCCATCACGCCTAGTCTCAGTTGCCATCTCAATGCACCCCTGGGGCAGGACTAGCATAGCAAGCTGCCTCTGCCTAAGCAGGCACTTTAATCCTCTGAGCCAATTGCCCAGTCTTCTAATCATACAATTTGTGAAATTCACTTAATGTGTTAAACTTTGTCTTTGAAAAAAGTAAACAAACAAATTTTGCATTTGTAAGTTTAATGCAATTGAAATGATATGCACTGCGAGAGAAGCTAATGTATTCTGACTTCATATAGCGCAGCTTCATAAAAAATAAATGCTCAGAACTGATAAGTAGGATGGTTTTTTTAAATGTCAACATCAAAACTGAGTTTTGCAAACAGCTTTGACTTATTAAGGTTGGGAACATATTAATCCTCAGTTTTTATGAGGAAGCTATAGTGTTTCTCATTATTGAAGTTTAAACTCAGAGTCATGAGTTTCCTATTGTTGTTTGCTTTTTAACTCAGATAAAAAGACAGGCTTGATCTTCTGGCTTTTTTTCATTTTTGTACATTCAGTTTGTAAGAAGAATAAAAAGCTCTAGAAATCTAATGATTTTATGATACAGAAACTTTAGTTCAAAGTTGTTTTCCTTTGTAATATTTCCATTTTACACCTACTGTCTTAGTTTCTTTTCTTGGTGCTGAAACAAAATGCCCTGCACCCAAAGTTAGAGGAGAAAAAGTTTATTAGCCTACCGTTCGCAGAGGTTTCAGTTGATAGTTGGTTAGCTCCAGGGCAGGGTGGTGAGGCAGAGAGGCAACACCCATCAAGGTGGTATTGTGGAGGGGCACCAACATCAGGGTGGTGAGGTAGAGGGACATCACCTGAGGCAGAGGGACATCACCCATCAGGGTGGCATGGCAGAGAAGCATCACCCATCAAGGTGGCATGACAGAGGGACATCACCCATCAGGGTGGCATTGCAGAGGGACATCACCCATCAGGGTGGCATGACAAAGGGACATCACCCATCAGGATGGCAAGTCAGGGGCATCACCCATCAGAATGGCATTGCAAAGGAACATCACCCATCAAGGTGGCATAGTAGAGGGACATCACCCATCAGGTTGGCAAGTCAGGGGTATTACCCATCAGGGTGGCGTGGTAGAGGGGCGTCACCCTTCAGGGTGGCGAGGCAGGGGCATTACCCATCACCAAGGAGAAGCAGCTCATCACAGCCAGAAGGTGACAAAAGCAGACCAGAGAGGCCACGGCTCTGCCTGTCCCTCACGCTGTCTTCAGGCTACTTGGGGCAGGTGGTACCCACACTGATTGTCCTAGTGCCCTTGAGCCTAACGCTGCACCATGAAGCAATCCTAGTGTCATGCACTCTAGATCCAGCCGCTTCTGAGAAAGCCGTCCCTGGAGCCATGTGAGGCTCGTGGAACATCTAGACAGAAGACATAACACCTGCTAGGCTCAAATACACCTTTAGCCCACATTTCCAGAAACGGCATGTTTATTGTAAGTTTCTTGCCCTCTGACTTCACCAGTTCCTTGGTCTTTCATTCAGCAAGTACCTTTTGAGGTCTTAATTCATTTGAACCACTGGTAGAGTCGTCTAGGCATCGTGAGGGCCCAGAAGATGCACAGTTGGTTGGTGATGAGAATACTCACAACACTGAAAGAGAATATTCTGACTCTTCCTAGAAAGAGTTGAGGTGCAGTGAAAACAATCAGGAGAAAATTTAAAAAATGTTGTAATATTTCTGCCTTAGACAAAGCGAATAGAAAATTTACTTGAAAAACAGAGATCATAGTGGGGGGGGGGGCAGCGCTTTAAGTGTTTTCCAAGTTGAAAACTGGCAGCTACTAAGTTGCTGAGCGTTGCTGCGAAAGGATCAAATGTGAGCAGAAGCCACGTTGAGATGGTCCCTTCCACAACGACGCCCAGAACAAACCCGTCTTCAGGGACCTGAGGATCAGGCCACAGCAACGATCATCATCTCTTGCAGAGAGGCATGGAGAAGGTACCCACGGCGCAGCCTGCTGCACCCCGACTGCTGCCCTGGCCACTCAGGGCTGTGCAGGAGACTGCATGCAGCAAGAGGCACAGAGCACAGCTCCAGAGCTGCGAGGCCTGGGCCAGGCAGCTGCAGGAGGCCCTGGCTGCACACACCTACACACACACACACACACACACACACACACACTCACACCCGAGCAGAGGGGGGCTTCTAGCACCGGAGCTTGGGGAGGGTGAGCAGACCGCCGCGTCCAGGCAGGCCTGGGCCCCCATTGTCCATCCGTGCCGCTGGTTTCTGCCACTTCCCTTGATGCAAAGCGCTCTGCCCTGCTTTGTTTTGGCTGAAGAACCCAATTCTTTCTCCCAACACCCTCAGTTAGTAAATTAATAATGTGGGTATTTTTTGAAGTTTTCAGTAGTGACTCCAGAATGAAGAAGTCAACAGAGAACACTCTGAGCTGCTATTTATTTACATAACAAACATCTAAAATTATTCTCACTTATTTTAATTCAATTACAATATCTCTAGAAATCCTGGAAGCACTCATGTGTCCCAAGAATTCCGGCCAACTGAAGAACGGGCCTGGCCCAGCTGGAGCTCGGGAGGCCGAGAGCTCACCACCGAGGCCACCAGATGCTGAGGCTTCGCGTGCAAGTGCACACACATTGTCCCCACAGGGGCGTTTCTCACTGTGTTGAGAGGCTGCATTTCTAGGAAATACTGGAAAATAAAAATAAATGAAGACAAGTTTGAGCTCAGCCTGTGCTGCACATTGCAGGCTGGCTCCACGTCCGAGTTCCACCTGACGTTGCCTGTCTAACGGGAAGGGTGGCAGAGGCCATGTGCCCGCTGCACTCTCTGGCCTGCTGCCTCCCTCAGTCACTCCATGGCAGGGCATGTGTCTCTCCTGGGCTGCGGCTGCCTCCTGGGGCCCCAGCAGCGGGCTGCCCGGGCCCACCTCGTCACAGGGCTTGGTTTAGGCAGACTCAGCAGCTCATTGGCAGAGGTGCCAGCCGCGGTTTGCTCCTTGCACTGGGGACCAGAGTTCCACTAGCTGCACGCACGCTGAGCAGGCACAGGGGGGGCGCCTTCCAAGCGGCACTGGAGGCTAAGCCGGAAGTTATATCACCCAGTGACCTCCTGAGATGCAGTGTGGGCCTCGCCTCTGTCCTTTAGGCTATTGGGGCCTTTCTGCTTCCAGCTAAGATGAGACCCTCAGAAGGCCCTGGCTGGCTGGCGTCCATCCGCACGCCCGGCCTTATCAAGTGATAAAAATGGAAATAACCTCACAAGCTTCAGATTATTTAATGTCACTTTCTCCAGCCACCAAGGAGAAAGTGGCACTGTGGGTCACTGCTTTGTTTCTGCAGAGCTGGGACCTCCCTGAGAGCCCCCAGCTCGCTTTCCTGGCCTTCTCCCCCATTTCGGCACCCCAAATCAGCCAGTGCACTCCCTGCCTGCAGTCCCCACCAGGATCCGCTGCATTTCCTGGGCCCACGCTGCTGAGTTAAATCTTTACTGATTTCATGAGCAATTTAAACATGATTTTCTTTCTCTGTGCATGTTTTATTTATAACTGATATGTATGCTTCTAAAGCACAATATATTATTAACTGCAAATATATGTTAGATTTCTAGAGAACTTCGCTGAGCATTCAGTGAGGCTTTGTGGTTCATACAGAATGTCTATGGGCTCATCACGCTTGCATTGAGATGATCTAAGAAAATTTCTCAAAAAGGTAAATTGAAAGCAAGAATTTCAATATCACATCCACCACCTCAGCATAGTTATGAGAAATGAATGCTCAATCTTTAGGTGTGGAAAGGATTTGGAGATGAGCCATGGAAAATGAAAACAACCATCCCAAGAGCAGTCTGAGCTGGAAGGTATCTTGATCAACGCAACGCCACTCAAAAGAAAACAATTCTCTCAGCAGATACCGCGAGGCCAGCAGGCAACACTTGCACACCGGGTGCTGCCCGGACACAGGCTTAGTCGTGCCAAGCCCAGCTGGACACCCAGGCTGCTTCCCAGTCTGGGCACAGAGGAGACCCTCGGGCCTGGGGGCAGGCGCGCCTCCCTCGGGAGGGCAACCCAGAGGCGACCTTGCACCAAGGCGGCACCCCTACCTGCCTCTGTCTCTGTAGTTATTGACAGAACCTGCGGTGAAGGAAAAGCCAGCTGCTCTCCCTGGGGGTGGATGCACGCACTTTCTCACAAGGTCCCTGGGTGTCCTTGCCCGTGTTCCAGTGAGGAGGGCAGGTCCCAGGTCAGAGGCCCACAGATGCCTTGTGATATGCAGTTTCCTCTCACTGGCAATTTCAGCAGAGGAAACGTGCACTCACGAGGCTTGGGGGGCTGAGCAGGAGGACAGCTATGGGGTGGGGGTCTCTGTCCTATGGGGACACACAAAATGCCAACAGGTGTGCGTACACATGGGCCTGGGTGTGCATGGCTGTGGGTGACACCGTGGGTGTGGGCATGCAGGAGAGGTCATGCCCTGCATAGGAGGGAGGTGACATGTGGAGAGTAGGAGCAGGGCTCTAAGGGCATCTCTGCCCCAGCTTAACCTGGGGGACTCCCTGGGCATCACACAGCTACTCCTGAGCCACTCGCAGAGGAGCCAGTGACGAGTATTCACAGGACACCGCCATCTCGGCTGGTCACAACTGTGTGGTAGCTCCTCTGTGACAGAAGTGAAAACAGACTTCCGGCTTCAAACCGTCTCAAAGTATCGTTATGTCTAAGAAATCTGTTTCGGCTTACAATGTGAATTATGACTAATGTGCTTACAACTTTCCTAAAATAAAAATGAATGCCCATCATTTGAGGAATGGTTGAAAAAGATGTGGTATTTTTATACAATGGAATATTACTCAGCCATAAAAAATGATAAACTGGAAGACTTCATATATAAATGGATGTATATTGAACATATACTTATAAGTGAAATAAATGAGACCTACATATGTAAATATCGTATAGTCTCCCTAGTGTAAGAACAAGTCTATTA
>PVKN010002604.1:0-41533 GCA_004027915.1 Capromys pilorides | reverse complement strand
AAGTAGGGAGGGTGGATGTCCTAGCCATACTTTCAACATTCAGAATGTTGAATCTGGTATTTTTCATTCAGCCTACTATTGACTGTTTATGTCTACAAAGAAAAAAAAATTCCACTGAGGAAAAACATTCTAGACTCTTGCAAGCAATTTCTAAAAGCAATTGCTTTGTTCAAGTGTAGGGAGAATTTTAACACCATGGCTTTAAAAAAAGCTCTCTAGGTGACCTCACCTCCCACCCATTCACTCCAACACGGGTGTTTTCTTCCAAAATACACACAATACCCAATTTCAAAACTATAGCTTAATGTTCTGTCCAAGAGAAATGGAACCATCCATTCACTGCTGCCACAGGTGAGGTTTGTAAGCCAGGTACCTATTATGAGCCAGGCAGAGCGCTGAATGCTTTACACACAATGCGGAAAAGACGCCTTACCAATCGCATCTAGTAGGCAGGAGAAGACAGGGGCCAATCTGTGTCGCCAAGCACCAGTGGCCATAGCCCCTGGACTCTTGAGCTGCCTCTTCCCACTCTGCTGGATGCTTTGACTTTTAACCTGGGCTGCTTCTCTTTATAGCGTTTCCTCTCCCGGAGCCCTGGAGAGAGCTCCCCAGCTAGCAACGGGCCGGATGACTTTGCACCTTGAAAGCACTTTACTAAGTCGAGGCCTTTTCCCGGTTGAGGTAAAAATGGGCGATTCGAGTTCCCGCAGCTAAGACACAGGTACCCAGGAAGCGACCACTGAGGGCCTTGGGAACCTCCCATCTTGCCTGCTCTCCCCACACGGCGCCCGTCTTCCTCTCCTCTCCCACACCTGAAGGAGCCAGGCCGCCTTGGCCAGGGTGGGCACGCTCTCCTTCAGCGGGGATCCCCTGGACCTGCACGCAAGTGGAGAAGCTGCAGCGGGAACTCGGGGTCCGCCCTGCCCCTGCCGCGCTACTTCGGAGCAAGTTGTTGGGGACGCGCGGGAGACCATAACCCCGGGCGCGGCTGATGCAAGGGTCCCCTGCCCCCCGAGGACCCCGACTCTCGAGCCTCGCTAGCAGTGCTGGAGGAAGCGAAATGGGGGCGCGGCTGCGGAATCCCGTGCGGGAAACGAGGGCGGGGGGGAAGGGTCTCCAAGAGGCCCGAGGTAGCCACCCGGCCTCTGCCCAAGCCACCTCTGCGGGAACAAAGGGCTTCTGTCTCGGACAGGGCGGCGGACTCGGCGACTTTGGGCCGAGAAACTTTTCCCGGGCCTCGGGGGCGGGGGCGCAGGGTGCCGGGGCGCGCAGTCCTCACCGACCTCCTCGATGGCTGCCACCGTGTTGCGGCACTGGGCCGTGCGTGTGGTGAAGCTGGAGGCCGTGGGCGCCTTGTAGTCCTCGAGGGTCTCCGCCACGAATTCTGACACGGAGATCTGGTCTGGCATCGCCGCGGCGCGCGGGGCCACGGGGCGGCCGCCGCCTCAGTCTGCGACGCAGCTCGCTCCGGACGGCGGACAAAGGCGAGCACGGCGCGGGAGCCGCCAGGGGCGCAGGGCCGGCGCGGCCGCACTTCGGCCGCCGTCCGCCTGCTCTTGTGGGCCCAGAGGGCAGCGAGTCTTCCCCACGCGAGTCTAGTCGGTTTGAGCGCCGAAGGAGGGCGGGCGTGCACAGCCGGCGGGAACTGCCCGGCACCCAGCGGCGCGCCCCAGCGCCTCCCGCAAAGAGGGGCGGGGCCGGTCGGGGGGGTGGGACCGGTAGGGGGCGGGGCGACGCGGCTATTCAGCGGCCAATCGGCGTGCTCGCCGCTGCGCCTCCTGGAAGCAAAGCCCGCAGGAAGGGAGGCGCGGGCCCGGCCCTCCAGCCGCCCTTGCCTGTCGTGCCGTATTGTCTCGGCCTTCTTCGTGCGCACCGGGGTTCTAGTGTTCCCCCCAGTCTGCTACTGGCCTGGCGCAGATGAAATGGGCCCCTCCCGACAGGTACGAGTCCCTGGAGTCCACCTTGGTCAGCCAGGGCAAATGCAGGGTGCCTGAGATGTTCTGTCTCTTCTGGGCCGGGCGGAGCCACCCCACTGCTTGTCCATCCTACCCTTGGCAAGGTCCCCCTATCCTTGGAGTCCCAACCCAAACCGCAGGAAAGCTCCAGTCTAGCGAGAGGATAGTGCGCGGAGCTCGCCCCCTACAGGAAGATGCGCTTCGCCTTATTACAAGCCCTTCCCGCATCCTGCCTGGCCAGGGGACAGTTCAGAATGGGTTACAAAGACTAGTAGTGACGATGGTAGTGTCTCTGCTATACAGACTCTCTATACCCTCACCTTCAAGTTGGGCGGGGTGGCACGCCCTTGTAATCCCAGAGTTCTGAAGCAGGAATATCACAATTTTGAGCCCCAGCTTAGTAAAAATAAAAATAAATTTAAATTTAAAAATTAGAAAGGACTGGGATGAAGCGCAGTGCAAAGGCCTTGGGTTCAGTCCCTAGTATCACAAAAGTCCGAACGTGGGGGTAGATGACAGTTGGCTCTAGAGGGCAAGATAAAAGGCCAACTGGTGATTGACACCCATCCCTGGACTCAAAGCTCCCAAATCCTCCTAAATGCCCTAGTTCTGTTTCCTAGCTAAGCTCATACAATTATAGGCATTCCCAACTAGTTGTAAATAATTTTAGAGTCTTAGGCCCCAGCCTCTATCCTGAGGAGGTCACTGGACGCAGACACGGGGGAAATGGGATTCCTCAGGGACATGCAGGCGCCCAGAGGACCTTAGGAAGGGCTGGGTCTGATGGGGAAGAGGAGCTGCTGCTTCCGATTGCTCAGTAGAGGCAGAAACACCTGGGACAACCTTTTAGGAAGAACTGATCAAAGGAAGGCTGACATCGTGCAGATTCTCATTTATAGCTCTTAGGGAAATTCTCATGGCTATGAGAAGTATCCAGGAACTCCCAAGACACCCATCAGATAAAATCACACCTGATCCCTTCACACCAGGCACATGGCATGGGTTCTGTGGCTACCAGCAAGTAAAGCCAGAGAAACTTTATAAAAACCTCTTGTGCCTCTGAGGAGGAGGAAGTGAGAGAGATGCTAAGAGCTTGTTGTGGAGACAGAGCAATCTCTGGACTGCAAAAAGGACAGTGGACAAGTCAAACAGCCTTTCTTACACTCCCATGTAGGAATTTTCTACATGAGGTGGCAGCTTGGGTCAGACATTATGTATGGCTTTTGGTATTTTAGCAGCAGTGCATGTGAAATTTAACTTTCACAAATAGCTGCACTAGTGAGTAGCTTTGATCACTGCATTAAGCCAAGGATTGCAATCTAAAAACCGTACTTGTATCCATCTCTTTTATTTATTTGTTTATTTATTTTTCATCCTTTTATTTCTTTGTTTTATTTTTTTGTTTTTGTGGGACCACGGTTCGAACTCACAACCTTGCACTTGCCAGGCAGGCACTCGTGTCACGGAGCTATCTCCCTAGCCCCATTTTTTTTCATCTTTTTAGTGTCTATGGTGGATTCATCTATTTGCAGCTTTCTACAATTCAAGATCAATATGTATTATTCATATTAGCACATCCTCTCCTATACAAGATAGTTTCTGTTTTCTCCTGCCTACTTTTCCAACTACAGTCTTTTCATTACTCTTCTTTGAGGTTGGAGAACATCATGGCTAAGTCTTCCAGTCTTGAATTTTGGAGGGCTGGTCTCTCTGATGCTATGAGAAATGTAAGAGAAAGTAACATTTTTCTTGGCATCTAGTCCAGCATTGACCAGCCTAATCAAGATTTATGTAAGGACATTGTTAAGATTGGTGTTCCCTATTCTTTCTTTGCAAACCCTGTTCTTGTTTCTAGTAGTTTAATATAATTTTACAGATATAAGAACTTTACTAAGGCCAGCAAGATAGCTCAGGGGACTAAGCACCTGCTTTGGCAAGCACAGGGACCATGGTTCAATCCCCTGTCTGACATGCTGTGCTAGCCCCACCCAAGGGGCATGCTGAGCCAGTAACTGAGGCCTGGTATGGTGGTGCACACCTGTAATCCCAGCACTGCAGAAGCTGAAAACAGGAAAATCACTTAAGTCCGAGCTGTACAGTGAGACCCTGTACCAAATACGTTAAAGAAGAAAGGAAGAAGAAGGAGGACAAGAACAAGAAGAACAAGTTTACTGGTTGTGGGGCTGGCATAGTGGCACACGCCTGTCATCACAGCACTCAGGAGACTAAGACAGGAGGATCACTGGGAGTTTGAGGCCAACCTGGGCTACAAAGTGAGTTCAAGGCCAGTCTGAACTATATAGTGAAACCCTGTCTCAAAAGGACAAAAAGAAAAAAAAATGAGAGAAAAAGAGGAAGAACTTTAACAGTTGTGGGGGTAGCATGGTGGCTCATACCTGTAAACATAGCACTCAAGAGACTGATACAGGAGGATCCCTGAAAGTTGAAGGCTATCCTAAACTACACAGTGAGACCTGGCTCGAAAATAAAAGAACGAAGAAGAGAAAAATAACCTTTAATAGCCTTAAAAAATGCAATTACAAAGATGTTTTGTGTTCCACAAGTAGATAGAAAAAGAGGCCAGGGATATAGCTCAGTGGCATAAGTACTATCACTAAGTCCATTAAAAGTATGCAAGGGTTGTGAGATTGGTGAAACACGAAAGCAGATAGCTCCTCTGTCATTGCTTAGAAATCTGACATGCAACAGTGCAGATGCCGAGAACTAAAGGCCAGAGCAAAGTACAGTAGATGCCTGTCTGAGGTTAATATGATGGATCACCTCCAACAAAACTAAATTAAAGTTGAACATGGACCAAGAAAACATTACACACCTTTCTCATGGGTCAAGAGGATGCTGATGGAACTACTGGAGGCATGTATCCTTTATTCAGAATTATTAAATCTAAAAGCCAAAAATATAATTTTAAAAATAATTTGTCATAAAGTGACCTTAAATGAGCTTACATGAAGCTCTTTTGAATGTATTTTGATGCAAAATGTGAATGTGATTATAAATGTGATGATTATGCAGTATTACCCCAAACTCCACCAGGGGTGATTTAAAATATGTGCTATCTTTCTGAAACCTCAGAAATGTTTTAATCCACACCTGTCTAGCCTATGAGTTTAAATAAGAAAGTATAGTCCTGTATTATTTCAAAAAGAGAAAAATGTATTAGTACACGTCTGTTGCTATCACAAAACAACATGGGGACTTTATAAACAAAAGATTATGAAGCCCACAGTTTGGAGAATGAAGGTCCAAGATCAAGCAGCCCCATCAATTTGATCTTGAGTGAAGATCTCACAGGGGATGGCAACATAATGGGAACATCTGTGAGACTGATCCCTGTAAGACGGGAAGCCACAGGGGGACTCAGAAGTCCAGTTCCCTCTTTTATAATAACTCACACTCAAAATCTAATAGAAATCCCAAAGAAACTATCTTGATCCCTTCCAAGATATAGTAGGGAGCAAACCACTTCCCTCTATAGCCCACCACCTAGAAGCACCACCACCATACTGCCATGCCAAGGACATGAACAACTTGAGACAGATCATATCAAACCAGAGCAGAGAGTACGAGCATATTAGTGTTTTGGGTCTTAAATGTCTTTTAAAAGCTCATGTGTTGAAGGGTTTCTCCACAAAGCAGCAAGGGCTTCACATCCTTTGTCTATAAACCCCCAGCTTTAGGTTCAGAGGCTGTAAAAACGTCAGGAGGCAGAGCTAGTTGAGGGAATATGCTTTGGGGCCATGCCCTTGAAGAGTTATAAGAATCCCAGCCACCTCCCCTCCCTGTGGCTTCTCCACTATACAAGGTGAGTGGTTTTCCTCCATATCGATCTTCTTCTGCCTTGATGTTCTTTCTCAACACAGACCAAAAAGTAAGGGAGCCAAGAGACCATGGGCTGAACCTCTGAAACCCTGTGCTGGAATAAACCTTCCCTATTGCAAGTTGACTTACCTCAGGTATTATGTCACAGCAAAAGAAAGCTGATGCGGGGAGGAGTGACAAAATTTCAGCAGCTAACAGATTGGCAAACAGCCCATTTTCAAAAATGTTTTGTACCTCCAAAAGCTCCCACAAACCTGAAGGATTTTTTTGAGCGGGGGGATTGTTTTGTTTTGTGTTTTAGGTGTTTCCCCCCCGCCAGGTCAAAGGGTAAAATATCTTAACTCTGAAATTTGCTCAAGAGTTGGCTGGCTTATCACAGGACTTGTCCAGTTCTCTTACCCCTAGTTGCTTATTCTTGGAATAGAAATATCTGTAACTTGAAGGAACTGTGGCAAAGAGCATAATAAAACAGAAATAATGTGAAAAACATCTTAGTGATGTGGAGACAGTCAGAAGTTTCTTTTCTCCACCGTAAACCACTCACTCTCTTCCAAAGTAAACAGTGTTGTGGAAGGGACCCACTTGTCCCAAAGTGAGAGAAAGTTGGGTGCATTTGCCATACCCTTTCTCTTTAGCACACAAGAAAATTCTCAGCACTCCAAGACCATTTTACAAGTTTAGATTTTGCTGTCACCTTTGCTTATCTGTGCTTAAGTAAATCACCTCCCTGGACTTCACTCACTTGCTAAATAAGGGGAGTGTAACGTACTACGCTCTTTTCTAAGTCTGATCCCTCTTCTGGCTTTCATGATCCCATTATCCATGGATTTCTGTTGGGCTCTTCTTTTATTCAAGTATTAGTGATTGAACCTAGGGCCTTTTCACTGAGCTACATCCTCAGCCTTTTGTTTAAATTTTTCATTTTGATACAGTTTCTCACTAGCTTGCTGAATTGCCCAGGTCTGGGCTGGAATACAGGTGTGTACTTGGCTCCCTTATCCAAGTTGTTTTAGCTACTTCCCTGTGCTAGATCATAAACTTAAAGGAAGGGGAGGTTTATTTTGGCTCCTGTTTCAGTGCAAGTTCAGCAGGCTCCAAAAAAGAGCCAGTGTGATAGCTCAACAGACTAAGCCTAAGTACCTTCTTAGGCAAGCACAGGGACCAGGTTTGATCCCCAGCACCACATGCTGTGCCAGCCACTGAGACTGGGCATGGTGGTGCACACCTGTAATCCCAGTGCTGAGGAGGTAGAAGACAAGAGGATCACTACAAGTCTGAACTGTGTAGTGAGACCCTGTACCAAATATAAAAATAAAAATGGTTCAGCAGGGTACATGGGCCTGGTAGAGGCAAGCTGCTCAGGGCATGGAAAACAGGAAGCAGAGAGAAGACAGGAGCTAAGAGGGAGATGAGACCTCCCAGGCCACGTCTCCAGGACCACCCTCTCCACCAGGCTACACCTCCCAATGCCACATCTGGCTGTAAGGTCATAAGTGGAATGATCTAGTGTATCACGCCACCATGATCCAGTCACCCTGCTCTCCCTATGAGTGCAGGAGGCTTCTGGGAACATCAGATAGAAACTTAACACATTTTATGTGAGTTTAGAAACACAGGGAAAATGGCATCGGGACCATATTATTAGTGAAAGTCCAGTGATTGGTCCTAGACATTTGGGAATTGGGTTCTAGGGACATCGAGAGCTACTTTTTGAAAATAGATAACAAGCAGATTTATTCATATTAACTTTATAGAAAGGTACTCGATGGCTGTTTGCTTTTGTTTTAATGAAGTTTTTCCACTCTCAGTAATGAAGCACAAGAAGCAATTCTAGATAATGAGGTATAATCAGTCCTACTGGCTCTAGAGCCAGCTGTCACAAGAATGTTGTAGATTGGTTCTTGCATCTGATAAGCAGAAATACTACAGGATGGTGTTCTCCACATATCTCTTTGCCATCCTGTATTCTGGTACCTTTAAATTGCCCACAGTAGGAGCATTCACACCAGACAATTGGTAAATGCTAATGATCATGCCTTGATTTATTGCTTTGTACATGTCCAGCTGAATAAAGTAAATGACAGAGAAAGTGTTATAATGCAAATTGTGATGAACTATGGGTCATGCTGGAAGCCATTATAATGTGAGTCATGAAAATTTTGAGAGACTATTCTTCCCATATTTTCTAACTATTTTGTGATAAAACAAAGAGACCCCTCATGTTGGCAGATGAGTGAAGTCACAGCACATGTTTGCTGTCCCACTTCCATCTCCCTCATTAATGTAAACAAATGTCAACCAGAATTTGGTTATAGCTACACTCATTTGTCAATGACATGAACAACTTCTTTGCTGAGTTGGGTCATAAACGTTTATTTATTTTCTTACTTTGTCAAACCACACTTAAACTGCAGACTCAGGTTGGCTGTGAATACAAGCAATGGGCAAAAATCAATGCGACCATTCTGCATGAATCAATTAGCTCTATAGAATTTACAATAAAGTGTAGTGTGTTACTTGTGATTACTTATAAGTTACATCCTTGAAATCAATATAAATTAAACGTATTTAGGTAAGGCTCATTTTTTCTTCATATGGCTGATGGTTAAATATTTACCAGCTGACTTAGCCCCTTTCTCCGTATTAGGACACAATATGCGATGCCTGCGACTTAGAGGAGGAGAGGTTTATTTTGGCTCACATCTTCAGAAGCTTCAGTCCATAGGCAGCTGGCTCCAGTGTAGAAACAGCAGGGTTTTAGAGTCTGGGCCAAGCAGAACTGCTGCTCCCAGCATGGTGACCAGGAAGCAGAGGAAGTGGAGGGAGGAGCTGGGAAAGGAGATAAGCCAGGCTAGGTGACACCCTGGTAACCCTTTCCAACAAGACTCTGCCTCCTAACAGCACATTGAGTTATGAATTTATCAGTGGGCAGATCCATGAGGAGGTGTGTGTTCCTCTGATCCAGTCACATTCCTAAAGTCTCACTATGGCGAGATGAGAGTTTCAGGGGCCATTTTTCATCTGAACCCTCATACCAGTGCACTTTCGAATATAATTGTATCTTCCCTGCCCAGAGAACAGCTTTGGACTTTCCAACTCTGAGTCACACTTGCAGAAACAAACACATACAGCCTAGAACCTTGATAAACTGGATTGTCTGAGCCAAGGCGACTTGTGTTAATAAATATTATTTGTCTTGGAGTCATTAAGAAAATGTCGTTTGTTGTTTTTAAGTACTTGGAATAATACAAATAAGTGCCAGCTGTAGGTGGGGTCTGTTTTAATGAAAAAGCAGAAAAAAATTAATTAGCACCTTTTATATAAATGGGTTTGCTAAGTCTTTTAAAGAGTGCTTGCAGTAAATTGTTTTCCTGAGTCACCACCACACCCTCCTGTGTAGACCCATTTTGAGGTTTTGAGGCCCCCCCCTTAGATGGGCCGGAAGTCCTCTTCTCTCATCTGAATTATTTTAGGGCTAAAGAGCATTCTGTGGTTTCCTATTGGCCATCAGATAAAGTTTCACCTCCTTGGTCACAGTCTGCCCAGCCCCTTCCCCAGCATCTGATCTGTCACCCTCCCGACCAAATATGCTCTGGCCCAGGAGGAAGTGCCAACTGTTTTTCTAGTGCCCTGAGCTAAGATAATCTGGATCTTCCTGCTGACTGGGAAAACTCAGAAGCAGATTTTATGGCATGTGAAAACTCAAGGGCACTAAGGTGCAGGTAATCAGGTTTCCCTGGCAGGTAGCCTCACCCCACCTCCACTTACCTGTCATTCCTAGTGGTAGAGCCAAGAGATTGTTAAGACACACAGTGGCCCACATGCTAAAATACATGTAGTCCTGTGTGGGATTGGAAAGGGCCATGCATTTCCTCTAAGACACTTCCCAGGAGTCACAAACACCTCAAGAGCCACTCACATCCTCCCGTGGAGGCACTCTTCCTCTTTTCCCTTTGGAAACTTCTGTGAGTGTCTTTCAAGATCAATTCCAAGGCCTAACCTAAGGATAAAGACATTTTCATCTTTCAGTAACCCTGAAGGCAGAATCAACTATCTGCCCTCTGTGGTTCCAAGGAGCTTTGGTTACATGGGTGGGGGGGGGGGGCGGCTTGGTGAGGATGTGGAACAAAGTGCCAGTCTCAGAGCTTAAGGCCCTGGGATACATGTCTGTTCCTGCCTGCCTCTCTCCTTGTCCATTTTCATTGGCCCATGAAGTCATTGTTTGTTTCATTGGGGGTTTTTTGCAACATTTATTTCATCAACCAAGTCCAACTTGGAAAATCACGTGCCCCACTTTGTGCAAAGCCCCCTTTATTCTAGAAATGTTCACATGGGGTCCAGACTAGAACTTGTGTTCCTTTATATCACACCCAGCAGCAGACCATGCTCCTGGGAAACGTGCAGATGTTTCATTAGCCTTTGTATGTGCAGCTGAACAATAGGACAAGCACACAGTAGGTGCTGCATAAGTGTTAACAGAATCGGACTGCATGGAGGTGCTTATCTTTCAGCATAGAAAATGAAAGAAGATAGGGGCTGGGGAGATAGCTCAGTAGAGTAAGCGTCTGCATGTCAAGCTCAGGGCCTGAGTTCAATCCCTGGTCCCACAAAAGAAGGAGCGAGAAAGAAGACATGGATGCAATATGAAGAAAGATCTTGGTTGAGATATGCTATCCCGGTGGGCTTTTTCATGTGATGGATTTTTCACTGGCTGCTCAGGTATGTGGGGAAGGACCAGTACAAAGGGATTGAAGCACTTTTTGTGGTGTCGCTTGCAGCCTAGTGGCAATATGACACTGCCACATATGCACAAAGGAGTTCCTGCCCCTTAACCCTTGCTACTTAAAGCATAGTTCCCAGGTGGCAGAAAGTGGTACAAATGCAGACCCTCTCTCTAGCCCTTATCTTATAGTTGGGTCTGGACAAGACTTAGTAAGATGCCTTGAGAAACATTTTCTAATGGAGAGAGACCACATGGAAAGACCATGAGAAAAGACTTCTAACTGTGACAGCTCAGTATGGAAAGTACTGGGATACAACCAGACTCCAAAGGTTGAGGTTCTTTTTGATCTTAAGATTTATGAAGGTTCCTTTTCTTTATGAAGCACTCTGCTATGAAATACTCTGTCTAGGTGCTACTTTATTATACCATGAAACACTTACTATAGTCCAAGCCCTGTCCCCAAAACTAAGATGTGCTGATGAGTACGCCAGAGGTCATGGGTATGAGAGAACTCAGATTTTAGCAGAGGAACATATACAATAGTAGATGCAAAAATATAATGACTTCATGTAAGTCCTATTGAAAGACACCAAATAGGGTGATATAGAGTATGTGGGTGAAATGAGGAAGAACTACGTTACAGAGTGCAATCAGGAAGTGCTCTTGGAGAAGGCACTTGAGGTGAGTCTGGAATAAAGAGGAGCAGCTGAGCAAACACAGAAGAAAGGGTCTTCTAAGGTGCAGCAAGTACAAAGGCCCTGGGGCAGCAGTCCAGGAGACATGAGAAAGAGAGCAGGGTGACAAGGGAGAGGTGGTGTGAGCTGACACTGAAGATGTGCATGGGGACATGCTGTGCAGCCCTCCTGAGCTCCTCGTGATTTTCTTACAAGGCAGAGGGCTGCCATGATTTGGCTTACACCTAAAATTTCTTCTTCCTTTGACTTTCAGCTTACAAATTTCCTTTTGAGTTAAATATGTTTCTCATGTACAATATATTGTTGGCTTTTGTTTTTTTACTTTTTATAAAAGATTTATTTCATACTATTAGCTGCACAGCTGAGATCCTCCTGTCTCAGCCTCCCCAGCACTGGGATTACAGGCGTGTGCCATCATGCTTGGTTTCAGTGGCCGACATGGCACAGGACTGGCATGGCATGCAGTACTGGGGATCAAGCAAGGGCTTGAGTTCAATCCCTGGTCCTTCAAAAAAAAAAATGTACTGGGGATTGAACCTGGGCCCTTGAACTTGCTAGGCAGGGGCTTAGACTGCTGAGCTGTCTCCTGAGCCCCTGGCTTTTGTTTTTTGATCCACTCTGCCAGGCTGTTTCTTTTAATTGGTGTATTGAAGACACACACTGCAATCAAATACTGTTTGTAATAAACTGTCTGATAAGGAAGGGACTTATGTCTAGAATATATAAAGAATTCCTACAACTCAATAATAAAAAGACAACAGAAATGGGCAACTAATCCCAAGAGTTTCTGTAAAGAAGATATCAATGCCAGATATGGCAGTGCACACCTGTAATCCCAGCACTCAGGAGGTTGAAGCAGGAGGATCCCCCACAAGTTCAAGCCCAGCCTGAACTACATAGTAAGAGACCCTGTTTCAGAAAACCAAACCTGGGCCCCAGGGATTTAGCTCAGTGGTGCAGTGCCTGCCTGGCTTAGATCTCACAGCACAGTGTGATCAGACACCTCCACTGCAAAGCCAGGAGCTGGAACCAATCAAGTGATACCAAGGGATCCCTCAGAGAAATTCAGCCCACATTCATGGGTGATGGTCCCATGTGCAAGGACCTGTGGCCTTGAAGACTTGGTGTGGGATAAAATCGTGGCTGCTGATGTGTTCAACCTTACTACCTCAAATGGCCATCAGATGCATTAGTGGGGCTACAGAACAGGGCACAGGGTGACCCAGGGACACACTGGTGATACACCGCACAGCCTCTATCTGCAGCCCTGGTGGTCTGTGATGGCCACTAAACCTGCCCTGAAATAGAGCTCCTGTCTCTCTAAGCTGTCTGGTAGATTTTAGGCTGTCACTGAGTCCCAAATGTGTCCTGTCCAAGCAGTACTCTGCCGTGGCTCATCTGAACAGCAGCAGCAGCAGCTTTATTTAGGACATGTAAGCTGTTAGCGAAAACATGTTGAGTGTTCACATTTTTAAAAAGCATTGTATGAGAGATGTTGTCGCAAATAACCCTCTGAAACCTCCCTCTTACTTTTAACACGCTCATCCTATCATCCTTGCCACTTTCTACAGTGGCTGTAGTTCTCTTTCCTCAGTGTCTTTTAATTCTGCTGTCCTGGCTGTCTCAGTGTCCTGAATGGATTCAAAACATTTCCCTTTCATGGTCATTTTGGCTTGGGGGAGGAGCCAGAAGTCACATGGTACTAGATCCAGTGACTGAGGACACAGTGTCATGTTTTGTGAGCCTGCCTTTCTGTGGGTGGTGCTAGGCAGTAGCACTCACTGTATCAGTGATCATATCTAGTAAAGATCCTCAGGAAAGAGGATTTCAGAACTGTTGCAGGAAGTGACAAGGATGATAAATATATTCATCGTGTGGGAAAAGATTTTAAGAGACATTCATGACAATATGTCTTTTACTATAATATTTTTTTTCTCTTTTTGAGGTAGGGTTCTGCTATGCAGTTCAGGCTGTCCTCGAACTCACTTTGTAGCCCAGGCTGACCTCAGACTTGCAGCAATCCTTCCACCTTAGTTTTCCAAGTGCTGGGATTACCGATGTATGTCAGTATACATGGGTACATAATAATTTTTAAAAATTAAAACTGATACTACAGCTTTCTATCGCTCCTTCTGTTATCCAGGGATTATCTTCTCAAAACTCTGAAGTGGGCTGGGGAGGTAGCTCGGCAGTCTAAGCACCTGCCTGGCAAGTGCAAGGACCTGGGTTCGATCCCCAGTACCACATCCTGTGCCGGCCCCATGCCAAGCCAGCCATTGAAACTGGATGTGGTGGTGCATGGCTGTAATCCCAATGCTGAGGAGGCTGAGACAAGGGATCCCTCTGAGCCTGAGCTGTGTAGCGAGACCCTGTAAGATATAAATAAACAAATAAGAACTCTGAAGAACTGTGGATGGTTGGCAAAATCCTCATCCCTCAACCTGTTGTGGGAACTTCTTTTCCCCCAGAGCCTTCCTCCCCCAACACAGGCCTATTCCACCCCCAGGTTCCTATAGCCCTCAGACCAGATTCTCCTCCCTATTGTTGGGACTTGAATGGCAATAACCCTGGAATGGGCCTATGTCCCGTTCAGTGATCCTGGGCTCAAAGCATTGCTGATGTTTTTCAAGTCATAAAGATTTCCAAAGATCCTTTTAAAACTCCAATTCCAAGATAGACCTACAGAATCTGTCTTCTTTCAAGGGACCTGGACCTCTCTATTTCCAATGGTGTCGTAAGAGATTTTAGATAAAGCAATTCTTTGAAGCTTATATGGCATTTTGGAGGATGGGTTCATCACCCTCCTATCATTGTGACAAAATACCTAATACAAACCAAATCTAAGAAGGAAGATTTATTTTGACCCATAGTTTCGGAGAGTCATTCCATGGGTAGGCAGCAGGGTTACTTTTGGCCTGTGCTGACACACGGAGCTTGGTGGAACGATGTGGCAGAGGAAGGCTGCTCACCTGAGGACAGCCTAGAAGCAGAGAGAGAGGGAAAAACAATGAGGAAAGAAAAGACTGGAGGCAAACACTACCTTCAAAGCCATGTCCCCAGTGACCTGCTTCATCTGATCAGTCCCCATCTCCTAATATGCCCTTTGACCTGTGTGCTCCTCCATGGGTTACTCCACCAGGGAAATTAGAGCTCGCAGTCACTTTTCAGATGTCCATCAACTGGCAACTGAGCCATCAACACTATGAGCCTTCTAGGGGACATTTTGGGTGCCAGCCATGCATAACAAGAAAAGCTCACTACCAAAGTTCATAGCTTTTTCATCATACAGTGAGTGAATTCGTAGGTGAGCAAGGCCCTCCCAGTCCCAGGCAACTAGTTCCAAAATGATGACTCACAATTCAGGAGCAAAACTGGCCCTGAGGGATCTGAAAGTGCCTGCTACTTCTGAAAGTGCTGTCACCAGGGAGGAGTGGGCTGGCCAGACTGAAGCTGAGGATATTTCCTGCCTCGAAGCAGAAGTAAGAGTCCTTAGTCACAGACATCATGGCTTTTCCGTGACCTCATTTTCTCAGCCCTGTGGAATTCCCAGTGTCTGCACAGCCACAGTGCAGAGCTTCTGAGCTCCCTCCAAGGCCCTCCACAGTGGCACACTGGGTCCTTCTGTGAGCCGCTCAGGCTGCCAGGGGTCCGACATCAGAGCCCTGAATGCAGTGCACCCCCTTGGGACACAGGACCAGGCACTTTGCCTCGAAAGCATCCTTTGCCTGTTGATATTTTATAAACGGTGTGCTCTGTTTGCACTGGCTCCCACACCCCTGTCCTTTGTCTCCTGGACTCTGCTACCAGCTTTGATTTGCAGCCAGCACTGACCTGCCTAGATAGTCCCAACTTGCATTTTGGTGAGGCTCACTGACAAATGTCAAGAAAAGCGCTCTGCAACTTGCTTGGCTCTATTCAATCTCCAGAGGGCTCTCAGTCCCCACTAGCATCTGGGCCCGAATGCTGTCCTGGGTAGAATCCTGAAGGTGGCAGGAAGTTGCTTGGCTGTGCCACCCTGTGGAAATAGCCAGTTGGGCACACTGGGTCAGTCTGAGGACTTAACTGAACATGGGGCATGGCCAGGCAATGACCAAGCAATTGCTGGCAGGACTGCCCGCTGGCCAGTGCCAGCTTTGTGTTGCATGGCAGTCCAGCCAGCCCTGGGAGCAAAGGGCGCTGCCTGTGGAATGAACTCACTACTGGGGACCAGAAAGAAGCCATAGTGCTACTGCCAAGGGCCTGAGCCCTAGGGTACCCACAGGCAGAAGAGGATGCAGCCCCTTGCTCAGCTAGACTAAGTAGAGGCATGAGAAGGTGTGCTTTGCCTGATGGGAGACCCCAGTGAACATGGATCGCCCACCTTAGAAAGTACTCATTTCATTTGCTTTTCTGCTACAGTTGCCCAGCCCGAAGCTTTGACATCATCCCAGAAGCCTTCTCTTCCTTCAGCCCACGATCCTGGAAATACCAATGTCTTGATAATTCTCTTTATTATCCACATCACTGTCTCCCCTTCATGTCCTGCCTCAGTCCACATGGGGCTGGGCCTCCTCCCTGTGTGGCACACAGCTTCACAACCCCACTCCCTTCTGCAGCACAGACAGCACTCCACTCTGCCTTGTTGTGTGAGTGCCAGAATTTCTGATTCTTCACATGTGCAACTCTAAGCCAGGTGCATTGGCACATACCTGGAATCCCAGCACTCTGGAAAGCTGAGGCAGGAGGACTGTAGATTCTAGCCTAGCCTGGGTAACATAGGGTCTTAGCAATATCCTGCCTGAAAAAAAAAATTAGAAAAAGATAAGATAAAGCTCAATGGGAAGGCCCTGGACTCAAAACCCCATGCAAGAAAAAACACAAACTTAGTAGAGGGCTCCCTTTAAAAAAAATCCTTTTCAGGGCCAACCAGATAGCTCAGTGGACTAAATAACCTGCTTAGGTAAAGCGCATCAGCTGGGATTCAATCCCAGGCATGCCGTGCCAACCCTGCCCCTGTCCCCAGGGGGAAGTGAGCCCGAGACTGAGACTTGGCATGGTGGTGTGAGTCTGTAAGCCCAGTGTTTGGAAGGCTGAGAATAGAATCACTATGAGTCTGATCTACAAAGTGAGACCCTGTAGACCCTGATATGTATGTATATTCCTTTTCATGTCTTTCTAAAGTCTGTGAATAAAACCCCAATTCCTTAACATGTGCCACCCAGGGCCCTTTGGTGTCCAGATTGCCTGAGTGTCTACCCCATTTGTCCCAGAGCCTCATGCACCTGCACAGACACAATCTCAACCATTTCATCCCTTTCTCCATCACAGCTCCTGTCAGCTCCCATGCCAGCTCACAGAAGGTGATCGTGGCAAGTGAGCCCCAGGCCTGATCCCTTGGATCTGGGCATCCAGAGGTGGCACAGTCATGCTCAACACATGTCATCCAAAGCTAGGGGCCCAGTAGTGCCCAAACCTAGGGCAGAGGAAACAGTACCAAGTCAACCAATCCTCCACCCAATCTCTTAGTGTACTTATGGAATGTCTTTTTTTTTTTTTTTTTTTTTTTTTAATGTATTGGTACAGAGTCTCACTCTATGCAGCTCAGACTCATAGTGATCCTCCTGCTTTCAGCCTGCCCAGTGCCAGGATTACAGGCATGTGCCACCATACCCAGTTTTGGTGGCCAAAACCTCAGCATGCCTAGGGTCAGGGCTGACGTGGCAATGGGTGTCAGGAATCGAACCCTTGTTCCTACACTTGCCTAAGCAGGCATTTAGTCCACTGAGCTATCTCACTGGTCCTGGAATATCATTTTTATGTCTGGAAATGTGTCATTGACTTGATACCCTACATTGTCACAAATCCTTAAATGGACATATTGCAATTCCCATCTCACAGTTTGTTGTTATTGTTGTTTTTTTAAAAAGGCAATGTCCTGCACTTAGACACAACACTGGATCTCAGTGTCTGAGAAGCACTTGTCCTGCACTTAGAGATGCACAATTAGGACACATAGAACTAGGATTCCACAGTGCATGTTGGCACTCTAAGGACTGAGAATCCACCAGGAGAAGCTAATGTGTAGAGAAAGACTCGACCCCTGCAATAAAATGGAAAGTGAGCTGGGCGTGGTGGCAGATACCTGGAATCTCAGTACTCAGGAGGTGGAGGCAAGAGGAGCACCTCAAGTCTGAAGCCAGCCTGGGCTACATGGTGAGTTTAAGACTAGCCTGAACTACACAGTGAGACTGTCTCAAACACACAAGAAAAAAAAAAGAATGTAAGAAGTGGTCCCAGAAGAGATACCCATGAGTTTGTGGGAGTTAAGAGGAGAGCAAGCCTATGCATGACTGCCAGGAAGCAAGGTGGGTCCCTGAAGAGGTGACACTGGACTGGACTTGTTGGGAAAGGGAAATGCAGGCAGGAGGCTGAGGTCCACCATCCCTATGCCTTGTGGTGGTGGTTCTCAGAGCTGCTCTGTAGCACTGAGTCTCGGGAGGATGCAGTCATCAGGGGGTGGGGAAGCTGGAGAGGAGAATGCAGATCTAACGCACAGGATCCCTCCTGGCTCAGGCTCACAAAGAAGCTGCTGAGGAGTCCTGGCCCCTGGCCCAGTGGTCAGTGATGTAAGAGGCAAACAAATCACCCCACACCCCACAGCACACATGAGGGAGAGCTGAGAATGAGCAGAGCAACCTGCAGTGTGAAAGCCATGTTCCACTTGATCTTTCCAGGCAGTGAGACATAAAGCACATTCTTTGGCAGGCATCCGAGAAGCCAGCTCCTCCATCAGTCATCCTAGCAGGTCTCACTGGTGGGGCCTGGGGACTGTGCAGGATGAAATATGGTTGGAAGGGCAAGGCTGGGGATGTGGTCCTTGGCTCTCAGGCTCTCAGGGAAAGCTGGGTCTGGATTCTGTCCCTGGGCTCTATGTTCGGCCATGTCGCCAGGACTGTGTTAGCATGGTTTGAATGCAGGTATGTATGAGGTTAGTTCCCTGAAATGAAAACCTATTATGCCTTCCCAAATACTCTGCACTGGATCACTTTAACTTCTTAAAATTTTCATAATCAGCAACTGAACAGAATTCATTATGTTGATAAAGAATCATTAGGTGTATCCTAATAGTTATGCGTTCACATTAAATAGTTTCTGCAATCAATAGGTCTTTTTATGTTTGTTTATTGTTTTATGTTTTAGTACCTAGTAATTAAACTCTGAATCCTATGCATGGCAGGCACTGTGCCACTGAGCCCTGATTTTTTTTTTGGGGGGGGGGGTGGGAGGGACAGGGTCTTACTATGTAGCTCAGGCTGGCTTTGAACTCACTGTGTAGCCCAGTCTGGCCTCAAATTCTTGATCCTCTTGCCTCAGCCTTCTGAGTGGTGGGATTCCAGGCATGTGTCACCACACCTGGCTTCAAACAGGGTAATGCTAGCTTTCCCTGGGTCTGGAGCAGCCCACCATTGAAGAGGGCACTCCAGGGTCTTCTTCACATGTTATACACCATGCTCCCCTGGCCAGGCATGAGGATCTGGCCACCTGAGCCGTGACTTCTTCCTGGGAGGCAGTCAGGAATGGATGTGGCCTTCAGCCTGGCTCTCCCCTTTCCTGGCCACACCACAATGTTTAGGAAAGAATATATCTGTGAAGCAGAGAGATTCATCCAAGTATCCTAGAAACAACTGTTTTTCTGGGCTCTAGTGGCTCATGACCTCAGAGGACCATATTGCAGTCACAAGTGACCCCCACCAAGGACTCACTGGGCATCAAAGGGCACTTTTCTCATCCTCTTGCTATTAAGGTTCTGGATTTGAGGAGTTACTTCCTGAATCCAAATGGCTTAGTAAAAGTTGCAAACTAGAGGACCAAGTTGGGAGGATATGAGGAGGGTCTGCAGCTTTCAGCAGAGCTGTTTTGAGTCCACAAAGCATGCAGAGTTTAGATGTGATGGTGTGGGCTAGGCTCAGACCTGGGGCCCCAGGAGGACAAGGTGGGGACAGGGATGGTCTAGCCGAGTGGGTGGCATCAAACCAGGCAAGGCCATGGCCTGGGACTTAGTAGCAGCTCTATTTATCATCCCAGGGGCAATTTCCATGCTAGATAACTACCTTCTGTTTGCTGAAATAGAGAAAGCTCTGTTGCATCCTTCCTTGGTGACAGGTAATTTGGAAGGGCAGGACAGTAGTGAGAAGAGAAATGTGTGCTCGGCTTGACCCCAAGGTGGAGGTCTGGGGCCAACTGAGCCCTGATCGGTCATTTCCATCATTAGGCCCTGATCTGGTTGTTTCTGCAGCATTGCACTTGGTCTACTTTGAGGCAGCAGAGTGAAGAGGTCATTTGTGTCCCCTCTGAGATTCAGAAAGGTGAGGTGGCATGCCTGGGTCACAGAGCAGAGCCAGACTTGAGTCCATGCTGTAGTGCTAATCTCCAGTGTTCCCCATCCTGTCAGCCACCTGGTGGCACCTCCCGCTGCCCTCTGAACTGAATCCCCATCGCCACCCCACTCCCATCACTGCTGCTCATGCATTTGCTGCTCAGGAGGCCAGAGGCGGCTCACACCAGCCTCCTGACCGCCAGCCTGCTCCCCACCAGCCTGCTCACATTCAGGGCGGTTCCTAGGTCTTCTCCCTACCCTGCCTGTCATCCACAGCCTGAAAGCTGGGCTCTAGAAGCCACTCTAAAAGGCCACCTCTGCCCAGTCTTTCTGGAACTGCTGCATGAGGGAACAGCCAGGCTGCCTTCCATGGGAGACTCTTAACACTGTCTTGGGCTAAGCAACTTATGTTGATGAGGAGTTAACACAGTGGCTTGGATACAATCAGGTGAAATCGGTTTTCATCTGGAAGGGTGGTACACACCTGTCATCCCAGCTCTTCAGAAGGCTGAGGCAGGAGGATCACAAGTTGAAGTCCAGCCCAGATAATTTATTGAGACCTTATCTCAAGATAGATGATAGATAGATAGATAGATAGATAGATAGATAGATAGATAGATAGATGATAGAGAAAAAAGGAAGGAAGGAAGGAAGGAAGGAAGGAAGGAAGGAAGGAAGGAAGGAAGGAAGGAAGGAAGGACAGACGTGGGGATGTAGTTCACTGCTGTAATTCTGAGTACTGCCCCTCTTCCATTTACTTATTTATTTTATATTGACTGAAATTAGTGAACTTCTGCAATGTGTCGTCAAGCTCATGATGCCAACCAGGGTGACCTTGGTCCAGCACAGGGTACGTAAAATGCTCTGTGGATGTCTTTGCTGATTGAATACATAAGAGAGTGCTTCTATCTACCCAAAACATTTCCTGGGATGCCTATGTCTGTGTTCTAACTGTGCAGCTTGGCATTCAGTGCACTTTGCAAGCCATTTCCAGGTTAGTTGGGGCTGGTTACATTCTGAGATTAAAACCTCAACTCTAAACCAGGCATAGTGGTGCAGGCCTGTAATCCTAGCAGGCTGGGGGCTGAGAGAAGAGGATTCCAAGTTTAAACCCAGACTGGGCAACTTGGCAACATGGCAAGATCCTCCCCCCAACAAACAAGTGAACACAAAGGGGCTACCGTGGGGCTGTGGGCTCCACATCCAGCATGGGAGCATTGGCCAGAAAGCTATACATCATGTAGCAGGTCAGTCATGGCAGCGGACTCCTGGTGGGGAGAGAGGGCTGAATCCTGGGGTATAGGAGGTCAAATCAGAGAGCTGAGCTGGGGCCTGGTGATGCTATCAGAGCTCAGATGGCAGCTCAAGGACCAAAACCTGAACTGCGCAGGTCATATGGGGACAATCCCAAAGTGGAATGGAAGTTAGTTACCCACCTCACCAGGCTAGAGCCATTTTCAGGTACCAGCAGATTCCCCAAAGTTATTTCCTTCCAACCAAAAAGCCAGAATTGGAATTGTCCGGCCCTCTGGCAGCCCCTAGGGACTTCCACAGTGCAATTAGGGGCCTATGGCAGGGGCCACTGCAGTGCCTTTCTGTGCTATGATTTTCCTTTCAGTTCCTCTTGGGCATTTCCCAACTTGAAAGGACTTAGAGAAGTGACCCAAGGCTGATGCAAGCCAGCTACACTTCCCAGAAATGTGTGAGTTCCCAGGACTCAGAGATAGCTTTTTGGCTTTTGGCTAGGAGGAGGCTAATGCGCAACTTTATCTGGTTGTTCATCTTACACCAGCACCCTCCAGCATGCCACCCACCTTTGACCCCGATAAAATCAAAGTCGTGGGCCGGCAAGATGGTTCAGTGGTCTAAAGCGCCTGCTTAGGAGGGCTCAGGCAACTGCGGGGACTGCAGTTCGATCCCCGGCACCACATGCTGCGCCAGCGCCACCACCAGGGCAAGCTGAGCCAGCCACAAAATGAATAAATAAAGAAACAAACAAACACAACAAGTAAACAAATAAATAAATAAAATAAAATAAAATAAAAAATAAAAAAAATAAAATAAAATCAAAGTCGTGTACCTGAGGTGCGCCAGTGGTGAAGTCGGTGCCATGACTGCTCTGGCCCCCAAGACCAGTTCCTTGGATCTATCCCCAAAAAAAGTGGGAGATGACATCGCCAAGGTAACTGGTGACTGGAAGGGTCTGCGGATTACGGTGAAACTGGCCATTCAGAAGAGACAGGCCCAGATTGAGGTGGTGCCTTCTGCCTCTGCCCTGCTCATCAGAGCCCTCAAGGAGCCACCAAGAGACAGAAAGAAGCTGAAAAACACTAAACACAGCGGAAACATCACTTTTGATGAGATTGTTAACATTGCCCAACAGATACAGCACTGGTTTTTAGCCAGAGAACTTTTCGGAACCATTAAAGAGATCCTGGGGACTGCCCAGTCTGTGGGCTGCAATGTGGACAGCCAGCACCCTCATGACATCATCGATGACAACAACACCAGTGTTGTGGAGTGCCCAGCTAGCTAAGGAACACACAAAAAAATAACATCAATAAAAAGTTGATCTGACAAAAAAAAAAAAAAAATAGACCAGGGACACCAGCCAGGTGTGGTGGTGAGTGGCTATAATTCAAGCACTCAGGAGGCTGGGACAGGAGGCTCACTGTGAGTTTGAGGCCAGCATGGAATACACTGCAACACTCTGTCTTTTTAAAAAAAGCCAAAAAACAAAACACAAGGGTTAAGTGACTTGCCTAAGGGCATAGACCATAAAGGGTGGGTCTTGGACTCCAGCCTGAGGTTCCTTGCCCTTTCTAGAGTACTCTTTCTGCCAGCACCCCAAACTCTGCTGTCAGACTGCCTGGTTTGCACACTACCTGTGCCCTCTCCTTGGCTGTGTGACCTGAGGCAGGTTTCTTTCTGTCTCTGTGTCTCAGTTTCGCAGCATACCGTCGAGCAGTTGGTGCCACACCAATGGGCTCTTCTCCCGGCTATCCCCTCATGCTGCAGCTGGGGGGCGGGGATTTACCCCCAAAAGCTGGAGAGCAGGAGGACACGTGTGAAGCCCAAGAAGGCTGTCAGTTTCCCCTTCCTGACTTGGTTGGCCTATCCCTCTCAGGCTCAGGCCTGGGACCAGGTCCCCACCAGGAGGGCTGGGGATACCCTCAGGTTTGACCCAGAAACCTGGACAGACTGTTTGGGAAGATAAAGCATCCTTTTTTAAATCTCTTTTAAATTTGTTTTTTACTCTTTGGTACCAGGAATCAAACTCAGGCCCTTGCACTTGCCAAGCTGATACTGTGCCACTGAGCTACATCCCCGGCCCTGTTTCTGTTTTCCTTTAAAACGTACTCATCAGGGCTGAGGAGATAGCTCAGTGGCGTAAGTATCTGCCTGGAAAGCACAAGGTTCTGAGTTTAAGCTCTAGTACAAAAAACCAAAAAAAGTGCTCATGCGTCCCTGTAGGGACAAGGGCGGCTCAGTCCAGGACCTTCCTGCTCTCTGTTGTTCCCTCTGTAGAACACTAAGTGAGTCCCAGTTGGGCCCACACCACACGTACAAGTTGCCCTGAAGTCAAGCCACCACTGAATCCTTTGAGGACAACTCCATCCTGATTGGTCACTATCAAGTGGGAATATCCACAGCTAATGGGAAGAGAGGAGAGTTGGGGACCTGAGTGTACAACAGATCGGTTGGGGCCACACTGCAGGTCCTGTGGTCACGAGACAGATGTTGACTTGCTTTGAGAATAAGGAAGTTTTGCGGAAGGTTGCAGGCTTCCCATAATGCCATAACCCTCTGGGTATGAGAAAGGATCTTGATGTCTTACATTTATTTATTTATTTGTTTGTTTGTTTATTATTTTTATGTACTGAGAATTGAACTCAGAACCTCATGCTTGCCAAGCAGGCTGTGTGCTACAGAGCTAAACCTATGTGATGCTGAGCTTGCTCCTCATTCTGCTACCTCCTTCTTACTGAAGTTGCTTCTCTGGATACTTCCCCTCTTCCTGCACTCATTACCTAGCTAATAAAAGTGGGGACCAGCATAGAGGTCTTAGTCTTTGCCACACCTGAGGCCCAGACCTCCCAGTCCCCTTGAACCTGCAAATTTCTCTTTGTCTTTCTTAATCCCTCTTTGTATCCACCTGAGCAGGCAACTGAGCGTCTGATCAGCCCTGGCTAAGAGAGGAGCAAGATAGCCAGGGCCCTGGGCAGTGAGTCCTTCATCCCACATGTAGATACCCGCCTCAGCTACCCTTGACCCTGCCCCCCCCCACATGCCCACACTCACCCCAGGTTGGGCCCAGGTGCCTGCTGCTGTTTATCTAAGGGTCCAGCTGGCTTTGTTTATCCATCTTTTTTTGTTTTTTGAGACAAGAGCTCATGGTTTTCAAGGCTGGCCTTGAACTTGCTGCAGTCCTCCTGCCTCAGCCTCCTGAGTGCCTGTGCCACCATATCTGACTTCCATCTCATAGACCTCAGGGTGGTTATGACAATGAGGCAAAGTTATCCAGGGACAACACTGACCCTGCATCTGTCACAGAACAAGTTCAAGGTCTGTGTTATTGTTAGACAATGACAAATCCCCTCAAAGAGCCCCTGACCCTGAACCAGGAGAGCAGCCCTACCCCTCCCATTCCCTGGAGGTCTTGGTCCACACAGCCACAAAGTCTACTCCTTCGGCCACCATCAGCCTTCTTGTCTGCTCCAAGAGACCCCCCCTGCAAGTCCCCTCACTCAGTCACTCAATACACACCTGGGTGAGGCTGTGTGTTCCAGGCCAACAGTGTGGACACATCTCTGCTTTGTGATGCCAGGGTCAGGTAGAGGAGAGATCTGGAGAAAGTGAATTATGAACCAAAATCTGAGGGAGATGGTGGTCTAATGGGCTAAGGGAGGAGAACATGAGAGAATGGTAGGTTAGAGGCTATTTGGGGTTCTAGAACCCCACAACCTTTTTCAGAGCATCCTACAGTTCTGGGGGTCCCAGCCCCCCTCCAGCCCATGCTCAGCATCTATCCTGAGGCCCTGTTTCCCCATCCCCAGCTAGGCCGCCCCTCCCTGACTCCTCCCTGCCCACTCCCAACTCTGCTTTCCTTGCTTCTTGCCTGTCTCCACCAGCCTTGGGCTCAAGGGCTAACTGTCTAGGGCCACCAGGCCTGGTCAACTCCAGTCTCCTTGTTAGTTCTGGCCAAAAATACTTCGGAAGAAAAGCTGGGCATGATGACTCTTGCCTAGAATCCAAGCACACAGCAGGCTCATCAAATGTCCAAGGCCAACCTGGGGTACAGGGTAAGGCCTTCTCTTAAAAAACCAAGCAAAGAAGGGGGATTAGATGCTTTTTAAGTTTCAACTTAGTTGTAAGCAAGGACATATTCTTCATCATAAAAAACAAGGAGAAATTTTGGATACAGAGACAGATCAGTATAGGAGGAAGCCATAGGGAAGATGGCTGTCCACCAGCCAAGGACAGAGCTGGGAACTATTCTCTCTCTGCCTCAGGCGCAGCCAAGCCACAACACCTTGGACTTTAGTGTCAGACCTGGATCATGATAAACTTCTGTAGTTTGATTGTTGTTTTCTTGATATTTGGGGTGGGATGGGTACTGGGAATCAAATTCAGGATCATGCACCTGCCAGGTTGGCACCGTGCCACTGAGCTATACCCCCAGACCTATCTTTGCTTTTTGTTTTGTTTATGTATTTAGTACAAGATCTCACTACACAGATAGGACTCTCAGTGATTCTCCTGTTTTCAGCATCCCAAGCGCTGGGATTACAGGCGTGCACCACTACACCTAGACTCTATGGCAGGCTCAGCCCACCCTGGGGGCAGGGCTGGGGTGGCATGTGGTGCTTGGGATTGAACCACGATCCCTGTGCTTGCCTAAGCAGGTGCTTTAGTCTGCTGAGCTATTTGGCCGGCCCCTTTTTTCCTTTTTAAATAGCACTTTTACTTGGGTTTAGGCAATATAAGCTAATCTTTAAAAGTATATACACTTTTATAAATTTTGGCAAACTCACATATCCACACGCCCATCACCGCAACAAAGATAATGAATATGTGCATCACACCCAAAATCTGTCCTACCCCCTTTTGAGGGTCCCCTTTCCTACCCTCTTCCCATCCTTCTCAGATTTAAATAGGTCATCTAGTTCTAGAATCATGTATGTTAGAGATGGGATTGTATGGTGGGTATTGTTGTTGGACCTGGATTTTTGTGACCTAAGTAATTATTTTATGAGTCCCATATATTGCTGTGTGTGTCTGTGCTCCATTCCTTTCACTTTTATCCATCTGAAGAATATTTGTCATATCAATGGGTCATGATTTGTTTATTCATCTATCAATGACCCTGTGGGTGGTTTCCAAGGCTTTTTAATTGTCGTTTTTATGAATCCATGTTTGCAGTACATGACTCTACCCTCCCGAGGCCTGACACATTCTTTTCTGTATTTTTTTCTCACCCCCATCCAGCTCTTGGGGCTTCCAAGTTTTGACTACTACAAATAGAGTTCTGGTGAGGTTTTTTTTTTTTTGACTACAGATTAAACTCACAACCTTGCACTTGCCAGGCAGATGCTGTGCTGCTGAGTTATATCCCGAGCCCTTAAAGAGCATTTTGGTCCAGGTCTTTGTGCTGGACAGATGCTTCTGCCTTCTGGGTGAATACTTGGGCACAAAACGGCTTCCCACAAGCTTATCTGCCCCCCACAGGTCTTCTTTGGTGAAACACCCATCCTGACATTTTCCCAGTTTCAAAGTCGAGCTTCATCATTGTTGCGCTTGTGACAGGGCCTCTTTGTGTAGCTCACACCAGCACTAAACGTACTATACAGCTCCGCTGGCCTTAAACTTGCCCTCTTGCCTCAGCCTCACCACCGTAGAGCACCACCATATCTGCCTTTCTTGTTTCTTTATTATTGAGCTTTGAGAGTGCTATACAAGTTTTCTCTCAGGTGATTTGCAAGTAATTTGCAAATATTTCTTCTTAATCTTAGATTGCTTTTCCATTTCTTAGTAGTGTTTTTAAGGAAAAGTTACCAATTCTTATAAACCCCAACTTACCAATATGTTGAATTAGCTTTTGGCATGCGTTTAAGTAATTTTTACCTATGCTAAACATTCACTGAAGAAAGATAGGCTCCTTAATCAAGGTGCTAGTAAAACTGGCTTTGCATAAGCCAAAGATTAAAACTGGATCCATATCTTTCATCATGCACTAAACTAAATTTGAAATAGATCAAAGATCTAAATATTAAAACAGAAATATTAAATCTGCTGGAAGGTAGACTAGGTAGAACTCTTGAAGACATGGGTGTAGGCAAAGGCTTTATGACTAAAACCCTAATCGCGTAAGAACTATTATTAGGGATCAACAGCTGGAATGTCATCTTATTAAAAAGCTTTTGCACAGTAAGGGAAACCACCAACAGGGTGAAGAGACAGCTCACAGTATGGCGAATGTTTGCCAGCTCTGTCTTAGACAAAGGATTGCTATCGAGAACATTAACAAGAACATTTTTTTTTGGTACCAGTGATTGAACTCAGAACTTTGTGATTGACAGGCAGGTGCTTATGCCACTGAACTATCTCCCCAGCCCTTCAAACTCACAAAAATCAAGCCTCCCAAATTTAAAGATCCAACCCAAATAGTGGGCATCTTAGATGAATATTTCTCAGATGAAAAAATACAAACAGCAAATAAATATATGAAAAATGTTCAGCATCACAACAAAACCATGAAGACTTTCTTCTACAATTTCTGCTAGAAATTATATGGAATTATACAATTCATTTAAGTCTGTGATCCACAGAGTTACTTTTTGTGTTCTCCATGATGTATGAAGTTCATTGATTGGTTTCCTATATTCAGTTAATCCCACCAACTGAGAGTGGGTAAAAAAGATGTCTTTTTATACAATGAAGTACTACTTAGCCATAAGGAAGGATCAACTGGAGACTTCTTTATGTAAATGGATGCAACTTGAGACTATACTCATAAGTGAAAAAATCAAATGCACATGTGCAAGGACAGCATTGTTTCCCTAGTGTGAGAAGCTGAAGGAGTAAATAAGATACAAATGATACAGGAGAGTCTGGGGAGATAGTTCAGAGGCATAAACACCCACACAAGGTTCTGAGTTTGATCTCTGACCCCACATGCTGTGTGGATTCCTGGAACCCTGGGCAAGCCAAGTGTGCCTGGATACCCTGGCCCAGGAGCAGGTGTGAAGGCACATGCTTGTAATGTCAGCACTTGGGAGATGCAGATAGGAGATCACTACAAATTTGAGAGGAGCCTGGGAGCTACAAAAGTCAGCACAAGGCCAGCCCAAACTGCAACCCTATCTCGACAAAAGCAAAATGTACAATGGATATTGTAAATGGGAAAGAAACTTCAAAAGGAAAGAGAAACTGTGCTGGGGAATGGAAAAAAGAAGGAAGGGAAAAACAGATAGATAGATAGATAGACAGACAGACAGACAGATGAATAGTTAAGATAGCTATACTACTAATTCTCTTAGTTCATTGAAAAGAAAGTTTTATGCTAATATTGTTTGGACAATTAAATGCCAATATCTTGTACTCTGAGTAACTAATTTAAAGGTAATACCCAATGTATTGTTAGGCATTGTTAACCTCCTATTATTTTGTTTTAAATTTTTGTTTTATTTTTTTCTCTTTAAAATAAAAAATTGCTGGGGCCAGGGAGATAGCCCTGTGGCACAAGTGTCTGCTTGTCAAGTGCAAGGTTGTGAGTTTGAACCCTGGTCCCACAAAATAAACAAACAAACAAACAAACAAACAAACAAACAAACTGTCTAATCAAAGACCATGAAGATGTCCTTCTACAATTTCTTGTAGAAATTACATAGAATTATACAATTCATTCAAGTCTGTGATCCACTTTGAGTTACTTTTTGTGTTCTCCATGATGTATGAAGTTTATTGATTGCTTTCCTATAGATATTCAGTTATTCCAGCATCATTTGTTGAACAGACAATCAAACAGCACTGCACCTTTTTTGAAAATTAGTGGTGTATTTGGGACCAGCACCATAGCACCTGGTTACTGTAGCTTTGTAACTAGTGAGTAAGTCCTCCAAATTTTGTTGCTTTTACAAAATTGTTTTGATGACTCTGAGTCTTGATTTCCATATAAAAAAATTTTTTTGAGAGAGGTTCTCACTATATGTAGCCCAGCTTGGCCTTGAACTCATGGCAATCCTCCTGAATTCTTAGATTACAGATACGAATTCTTTTTTGTCTTTTATTTATTTATTTTTTGCTTTCTTTTATGGATTTTCAGTGTGTGTGTGTGTGTGTGTGTGTGTGTGTGTGTGTGTGTATGTGTTTGTGTGATACTGGGGATTGAGCTCACAGGCAAAAAAAAATTTTTTTGCGGGACCAGAGTTCA
Organism: Capromys pilorides; assembly: GCA_004027915.1. Classification (NCBI taxonomy): domain Eukaryota; kingdom Metazoa; phylum Chordata; class Mammalia; order Rodentia; family Capromyidae; genus Capromys; species Capromys pilorides. Next base: position 12,531 of record PVKN010002604.1, on the reverse strand, counting down.
AACTCACGACCTTGCACTTGCCAGGCAGGCACTTGTGCCACAGAGCTATCTCTCCAGCCCCAGGCAAAAATTTTTAAATGTAATTTGTACAGAGTCTCATCTATTTTATGCCTTCCCAGTGCTGGAATTACAGGTTTGCACTGCCCACCTGGCCCATGTAAATTTCTGAATCTACATGTTCACTCTATACAAGAGGTGCAGGGCCCAAGCTATTGCAGCTGCCCCTCTCTCTGCTATCAGGTGTCTTCCCCAGTTCCTGGGCATGGTGATTACCAGGGGCTGTCAGCTCTACCCTCAAGGTGACACCACCAAGGGTACATTCTTACCCAAAGACCTGGCCCAAGAGCAACCTGCAGCTGGCATTTAGTGAAGGGCCCCCCACCCTGCTTTCCTGTTTTCCAGGCCAGATGAATCTGAAAGAGCACCCCATAGGGCTCTCAAGGTGTCATGCATGGGGTTGGGGACATTCCGTTGGACTGCAGCCTACCTCAGGGTGGAACTTCTCTGCCCAGCACCCTCCCACACACACTCTTTTCAGCTCTGGATCCCAGTTAAACTCCCTCAGGAGCCTCTCTGGATGGAGATCTGTGTGTGACACACAGTGTGTGCTTTATAGGTACACAGAACCCTTACACAATGACTGTGTCACTACAATGGACACTGCACACATATCGGCACATATTTCTATATTACACAAAACAGATGCGTTATTCCTGGATGTGCACATGGAATTATCACCTGCACTGTACAGTCCTACATGTGATATAATACTTGCAAGGACACCATGGAGATAAGGAGCACATGCGAAGTACACACATGCACATGTAACGTGCTACATGCAATGGATTCTCAAGGCTTAGAGGGGCTGCTTCACTGGGATCCCAGCTGAGGAGCCTCCTCGGGTGGCGGAGTCTCTCAGGACTCCACTCCCAGCTCTTGTGATCCCTTGGTTCCTCACCGCCTCTCCAGCCATAGAGCTGGGAACTCGCTGTCCTCACCAGTTTGTGTTTGTCAGCAGCCCAAGCTATCCTCTGGCTGCAGGGGGGACTGTTTTTCCAGTCTTGGAAAACCTGCTAGGCTGGAAAAGGGACCCCGACCCCCCAGAATCTGTGAGGATGGGAATTTCCCAACCCTTCAGTATCTTCCCTGTGTCCCGCTTCTCCCAAGGGAGGCAGGAAGGCACTCTCTGTGCTTTGCTTTTAAGCATCAGGCCCCCACCACAAGTGGCCCACACTGCCACTTGAAAAAATTGCTCTCAATAGCTGACTAATGGCCTAGATGCATATGGCTTCCAGGCAGAGTAGGGAATCTCTGGTGATTTGGGATTTGAACTCAGCTGTCTGAATAACTAGCATTTGACTGGCACCGACCAGGCCGCCAGTAATGGCAGACACAACTCTATTTTCAAAGATCATCCTATGCATTAGCCCATCACTTCTTTTTTCATGATCTTCTCATTGAATCTTGGCTTTGGTGTTTGAAACAGGATGTGAAAAGCAAACTAGGCAAAATCATAGCCAAACCTCCTAGTTCCTATCCAGATGTTCAGGATCCCTATCTCTGTCCTGTGTTATGGGAGAATAAACAACCTGGCTGAAAACAAGAAAATAGACTTCATGCTGGGTCATAGGAGTTATCACAGTCTTCTTAGCTTTTATTTTTGTTTTGTTTTGTTTTGAGACAGGGTCTCTTATCTATCTATTCCAGGCTGGTCTTGGACTTGGTGATTCTCCTGCCTCAGCCTCCTGAGTGTTGGGGTAATAGGCACGCACCACATGCCTGGATATATGCTTTCAGTATTGGTCAACACCAGGAGCTCAGGCAAAATATCCTTGTGTCTAAGTCAAAATTGACCATACTACCCAGAGCCTATAGTCCCTGACTCCCTGTTTGCCAAATACTGACACTTGGACCAAGGGACAGCGAGACCCTAGTGCTGACCAGCACCTGCTTGGTGGTTGGAGATGTCAGGGTGTCTCAGAAAGATCACAGCCCATCCAACAGATTGCAGAGGACACAGGCTCCTTTTCCAAGAGAATTCTCCAGGTAGTGAGTTGTGGAGACCGAGGGCTGCTCTTACAAGAGCCTCCATGGCTCATTCCACATGGCTGGAACGGTCACCAATATACTTGGTGGCTTTAGACAAAAAGCATCTGAGAGTCAGTCATGTGTTCTTTGTCCATAGAGTGGGCACCGGCTTCTGGAGACCACTGCAGTCTTCTCGCCCTCACTTTCTACTTCCAGCAGTCAGTAGGAAGTCAGAAGTCAGCTCCGATTTCTTCCAGAGGCAACTAGGCCTGATGCGTCCCCACCCTGCTTTTAGGAGCCTGAGGTTTCACACGTGAAGCAGCTGTGGCGCAGACCAGACTTGGGCTGAAAGGCAGTTAAACCTGTTTGTTATTCTGCACTGACTAGCGCCTTAGGGTGGACAGTAATCTCATCAGATGCTGGGCCAGGGCCACCTTCTCTGTCATTGTCTCCAGCTTCCCTGTCCTGCCCCCACTCAAATCTGAAACTGTCACAAACACAGCCAACCCACAGGCTGTTGGAGTTTCCTCAATACACATCCAAGGCATGCAGGGGTGAGCTGCCTAGTGGCCATTCATGCTGGTGAGGGACTGTGATCTGAGCCTATTCCTGCCACTTGGCATTGGAGCAAGACTCAGTTTCCCTTCTGAGACCTAAGTACCAGCTCTCTAGCTGCTCTTGCCTTGGGGCCCTGTGCTTTGTCCTCTCCTGAGATCCACCTGGCTTCTGGGCTCCAGGTCCCCGGGGGTTCCAGTCCTCAGGAAGAGCAGAGAGGCAGGGCGAGGAGGTAGAGCTGTATGTTCTCTGGGCTCTCATCTTGGGCACAGCCTTGTGGCAGCTGTCACAGGCCCCCAAGTCCCACCTGCAGCTGGGCGGGGCGGCTGCATGACCCCAGCCCTTGCCTCCATTGATGTTCTCTCCAGCTTAGGAGATGGTGGTTCTCGGCTGTTGCCATCTCTGGAGAGCCTCATCCTCTGCTACCTCAGTTTCTCTCTCATCCATATCCACGATTAACTGATGCACCCACTCTTCTGCTTCCTCCTGCTTTCTCTTTCTCCCTTTGAAGTCCTGAGCATTAAACCCAGGACTGGCCACTTCACCTGGAGTGCCTTACCTATATGCCTTACCCTTTTTATTTTTTATTTTGACACAGAGTCTCACTAAATTGCCCAGGCTGGGCTCAAAATCGCCATTCTCCTGCCTCAGCCTCCCAGAGTGCTGGGATTACAGGACTGCACCATGATGCCTGCCTGGCTTCTGTGCCTTTGGCAGTAGAGAGGTTGCTGCTCTTGTGGGGGCCTAGGCCACTGAGCAGAGCAGCTCCTGTTCTCCACTCTCACTCTGTGGATGGCTTCATCTCCAGCGGATCATTATCGCTCCACTTTCCTTTTCTCATTGAAAAGGAAGGCTTTGTCCTCTGAGGGCTGCAGTGTTCTTGGACACAGAGCTATGCTTTCTCCACCACCCTGTGTACCTGCACTGGGATCGACATGGAGTCTGGTGCCTCTCAAACTTCAGCCTCATAAGTCTTACCTGAAAAGCACATCAAACATGGGGAAACCCAGCCCCACATCCCCAGGCTGGGATATAGGCCGTGTGTGTGTGTGTGTGTGTGTGTGTGTGTGTATCCCAGTGTCTCCTGTAGTGCCATAGGCTACAGGACTACTTTAGAAGAGCAGGACGCTTCTATTCTGCCCATCATTAAAGGCAAGGTCGAAGACCTGGGCTGTAGCCCAGGGCAAAGGTGCTGGGTTTACTCCTCAGTAGCACACACTCACATACACCACACATGGAGAAAAGAACTGATGAAGTCAACACTAGAACATCTCTACTGAGCCCCAAAGAAGTCAGTATTGGAGGAAAACACAAAATATATGCTAACCGGAAAATAAATAGCAGATGACAGATACAAGTCCCACTTACATGAGGGAGTGAAACTCCCAACCTGCTAGATGTATGGTACAAGTTTGAGTTCTCAAAAATCAAAGAATAAATTCTAGGAACAATGAAGGCTAAGAACAGAATATATTTATTGGGGGAAAGAAAGCTTCTGTCTGAGAGAAACAGAGTGGGTTGGCAAGAACCCTGCCTTTTCAAGGGATTTTTATAGAGATAAACCACAAAGTGAGGCAGGTCCCAGGCTGGGAAAAATGGAAACTCATTAGGTGGGCATGAGGTAGGACAAAGCTTCACTCATAATCAATAAGATTATGAGTGAAATTGCTCAGGGAATATTGATTAAATGGGGATCAAATAGGGAAGCAAGTCATGCAGCAAGTGGGCAGAGAGCAGAACAGGGGCTTTTCCTGGAGAGGGTTGGGTCAGCAGCTCTTCCTGGCTTTCCCAGGGTCAATGATACCTATTTAGAATATCCTAGGCTGGCCAGCTAGCTCAGCAGACTACCACACCTACTTAGGCCGACACAGGGATGGGGGTTTGATCCCAGGCGTGCCATGATGGCCCCACCCCCAGGGTGCACTAAGATGGCAACTGAGACTGGACATGGAGGCGTGCTCCTGTAATCCCAGCTCTTGGGAGGATGAAAGCAGGAGGATCACTACAAATCCATCCAATCTGTGTAGGGAAACCCTGTGGACCTTGTACTAAAATACAAAAAAAAAAAAGAATATCAATCACTGCATTTATCCTGGGCACATTGGTTTTGTCTTCTATCTTGAGGCCTGGCACTCAGCAGGAGTGCCTGTTTCCTACACAGTTGTAATGTCTCCCTCTTCTGCACTGGCTCCTTCGAGGACCTGCCCTTTTACAATTCTACATAACTTATCTGTGTGTAACACTACCTTATAAGAAATTACATTACATGTAAGTGAACTTTGTCTTCAATCAAATGACAGAGACTGGCAGAACAGACAAAAAATATTCTCTAACAATGTGCTATCTACACACACACACACACACACACACACACACACACACAAAACCACTATTGTGTATAAGAGACACAAAGGAGGAAGTAAAAAGATGCAAAATGACAGGCCATAAACAGTAACCAAAAAAAGAGCTAGAATCAGACAAAATACCCTTTGAGACAAAAATGAGTACTGACTCAGGAGGCTGAGGCAAGAGGATCACGTGCGTTCAAGGCTAGTCTGGGCTACCCAGTGAGACCCTGTCAGAAAAAAAAAAAAAAAGGATTACTAAAGACAAAGATATTTTATAGGGATGAAAAGTTCAGCCCATTAAGAAGATGTAATAACAACAAACATATCAACATATTACACTTTACATAGCCGAATAAGAGAGATGTATTATGCTCCTCCATGGGGAGAGTCAGTGTTGCAACAATGTCGAATTTCTTCACATTAACCTATAAACTGTAATTTTAATTAGAGCCTCAATGAACTCTTGCAGAGAAATTTATGCCTTAATTTTCAGGTCCACATATGAAAGAGCAAATATACAAGAATAGTCCAGAAATGTTTGATAAAGGGAGAATGAAGAGGGACCGGCTCTTTCAGATTTCACAAGGCACTAAATGCCACAGTAAATAGAATGACTCAGCGACCGGCCCTATGGCTCTGAATGTTAAGCCCAAGGCTTTTGCACTGAGCTGCATCCCCAGCTCTTGTTTTATTTTTTACATCTGAAACAGGGTCTCACTGCTTTGGAGACCATGTGCAGCTGTGGCAATGCCTCGCGTGCTTATGATGCACCAGGCACGTGTCAGGGATGGGGATGCAGAAGCCTTGTCCTCATGAACTCACATTTGAGTTGGAGGAAGCAGGAAGGGAACAGATAAAATAAGCCATTTCTCCAGGCTGTGATCCTGAGATACAGCACAATTGTGTTAGGAAACTCCTGACACTGAAGCATCCAGGGACGGGGTGGGGGAGGCTGCTGAGGGCCTGCTGTCACTTAAACCCAGTGTCGTGGACTGTCCCTCTGCAGGACTCTGAGGACCTGGGGTGAAGATGTCCCACCAGCAGCCACTGCTGCCACCACCAGGAAGTGCGACATCTATCAGCTGGGGGACTTGGGTGGCTCTGTACGATATGGGTGCCTTTGAGGTCCACATAGAAGAGCTGCTTCTCTGGCTGTGCACCTCTTGCGGTGCATCCCTTGCAGGCAAATGCGGAGAGGAGGGCACATGTGATGCGGCTCACTCAGGTGGTGCACCTCACTCAGGTGGTGCGGCTCACTCAGGTGGTGCGGCTCACTCAGGTGGTGCGGCTCACTCAGGTGCAGATCAGTCTGGGGCAGACAGTGAGGCTAGAAGGGAGCCCATCTGGGACACCCTGGATGTGCTGCAGGCCACACCTCAAATGTACTGTTGTCAGTCAAGGGAGTGCACCACTGGTACCCTGCACAATGTGTTTCCTGGCCAGAGGCTGTCCCTAGGGGTACACGGATTGAGCCCTTGGGTCTCAGCCCCTCTGCTGCAATCTCTGCTTTGCATCGGGAACAGGAATAAGTCTTAAATAGAACACAGCTCCAGGTGTCCAAAGGGCCTGGAAAATAATTGTTTTGCTTTTTTGAGACAGGGTTTTACTATGGAGCCCAGGCTGTCCTCAAATTCATGGTGATCCTCCTGCTTCAGCCTCCTTAGTGGGGCTGTAGGCAGGAACCACCATGCCCAGCAAATAAGAATATTTTTTAAAAATTCTAGGTGGTGGAACATTCTTAAAGGCAAAAATAATGAAGAGAAGATAATCAAGTAGAAAGATAAAAAAGTAATATAAAAGGCATAATAAGTAAGAAAGACACAAACTACAAACCAATAATAACATGAAAGTATGTGTGACCCTACTAGTAAAAATGCAAACTGGAGTAATAACAACAGGCCACTTTTCTTCTTCTTTTTAAAAAACTTTTAATGTATTTGGTACAGGGCTTCACTGCACAGCTCGGACTTGTAGTGATACTCCTGTTTTCAACCTCCCCAGAGCTGGGATTACAGGCATGTGCCACCATGCCTAGACTCAGTTGCCAGAAAAACATGCCCTGGGTGTGGGGCCAGCAGTATTGGGGAAAATCTAAATGAATTATGCGAAGAACTGTAGAGTACTCAAGGGGATGATCATTCTGTAGCAGTCTTGTTCAGAGTGTACAGTGGTTAAAAACTTTCTGGAAGACAATTTGCAATCTACAAATCTGTCAGAATTTCAGCACATGTGCTTCCTTTTCCTTTGCATAACAATTCTACTTTAGAAAGTCACAAAAACACACAAACAGAAACTAGAGACTTGGCTTTCTAGTGTATGTATATATACATTGGCATTATATATTATAATATGGAATATACAAAAGTATATATATTTTAAAGCATCAAAATATTAATTAAATGAATAATAACTGGAAGATAAATAAAGTATAACACATTCATATAAAGGAGCATGATTATACAGTCAAGTAATATAAATCTAAGTATGCAAGTACTCATCCTAGTTTTGGTTTTAAAAAGTTAGGAACAATAATAACAGAGTTAGGAGCTATAGTTGTACTGGCACAGGTCTGTGATTCCCAACACTTTGGGACGCTGAGGTAGGAGGACTGCAGTTCGATCCTAGCATGGGCAACATAATTAATTTGAGAGGTCTTGTCCCAAAACAAAAATAAAGTAAGGGCTGGGGATGTAGCTCAGTGGGAAGGCCCTGGCTTCAAACTCTAGTACTACAAAATAATTTTAAAAAGATAAAGAGCTACCAACTGTTGTAATCAGATAATGCTGCATATCTATCAGAACAATTAAATTAAAATAAAAATAGCAACTTCTTCAAATGCTGGTGAACGTGCAGGGAAACGGAAGGTCTTGCTTGCCTTTGGTACAATGTCAAGGGAATAGTCACTCCTGCCTCGGTTCGGCTGTTTCCTAAAACTAAGAGTGCTACTATTATACAACCAATTACTGCAGCCCTGGCCATTTATCCCAGGGAAACGGCTCGTGCATAAACCTGTGCTCAGATGGTCAAAAAGATTTCACCAAAGCCCAAGTACCCATCAGCCAGATGTCCCCACAGGACATGGTCAAGCAGGGGATGGTCAAGCTAGGTGGGACAGATGTGTGCTCTGGAACACAGCTTGGGAATAACAAGGGACAAGCAGGAATATGCACAATTTGCATGAGCTTCCTGGAAATTCTACTGAGTGAAAAAAAAAAAAATCAATCCCAAAAGGAAAGAGCCAAGTGGGTTATCAGATGACAGGGACGGTCCTCGTGAGGCTGGTGCCATCTGGGGTCTCCACCCTGGCTGTGGATACCAAGCACACAAAGGGATGCGTTTGTAGGACTCAGTACAAACTTGCACTGATAATAACAAGAGAAATGGGACTGCAGGCGCTGTGCCGCTGAGCTATCTCCCATTTTGTGAAGTTTCACCAGTGAGAGAAACTAGGCCAAGACATCTCTTACAACTGCATATGGATCTACACTGCGCTCCAAAGAAAAACTCAGGTGGGGGAATTATCAACAGGGTATCTTGCTGTGTGGCTCAAGCTCCTCACGGTGATCCTCCTGCCTCAGCTTCTTGAGTGCTGAGATTACAGGTACTTTAATAATTTTTTTTAAAAAGATCTATGAATAAACTTTTTATTTAAAAAGCTACTAACTGCTGTGCATGAGCATGAAAAAATTTTTTGAAAGGTATAACACAGTTCAATGGAAAGTGAGAAATTAAGGATAAAAATAACAAAGAGAGAGCAAGGAGAAAAGTTAGGAAACATGGCAGAGGCAAAAGCACAAATTTATATACACAAGATGGTTAAGGCAGTAGTCCTAAGAATCTCCATCAGGTTTTTGAAACTAACAGTTAATTGGTAGAATTCTCACACTGACTATATATGCTGGTATCTGTGAACTAAGCAACTACACTGAGGACAGCAATGTATAATACTAAAACCATGCTTGAAACACCCATCTTTCTGGCCTTCCAAATGTATACTGCTTCTCATGTCATATCTTATTGTTATACTCTCAAGTAAATGTGTAAAAAAAAGTAACTTAAGAAAACAAGAGAGAAGAAAAAAAATGTCATAGAATTGTCCTGCTACAGTGTTGTATATGGATTGATTTCTAAATTTCTGTGTAAAAATATGCAATTGTTTTTTCACATTCTACAGGGATTTAAAGTTTAGAATATTAACAATTGCTAGAAAGTACCAGTTCCATGTTATGTTTAAGGCATTTGACATTTAGAAAGACAGTGATGTTAAGCTCAACTGCCTCTGTTATAGGGGATTAGTATCATTAAGCTTCTCTTCTGGATGGTTAACAAAAGTTCACAGATCAAAATTAGAGAAAAGGAAGGGCTACAAGGATAGCCAATATTTTGGCCTTAGGCCTCAAGGTCAGTAAGGACTCAGGACGTGAGAGAACCTGCACTATGACATCCTGTATCTCAATGGTGTCCCAAATCTACTGAAGGAGAAAATGGGCCACAGAGGAAAGTGATTAAGAATGTGTAGTGTGCCTAAGGAGAGTCAAGTAGAGAGGAAAAATTTTCTCAGGCTTTCGCAGACAGCAAATAGGACAGGCAATGGCCATGACTCATCCACATGGCTGACACTGAAAAAACATCTACAAACTACTGTACATGGTTTCAGGGTAAATTCTGAGGAAATTTGACTGACCTTGTCAGATACAAAAGTTATATTTTTGGTTATATAAGTCTTGCTTTAACTTGGTCTTAACCACCCAGCAGAAAAGTACAATCATGAGGTATAAAAAGTAGTGCCATATTAATATGCTGAGCTGTAAAAAACTCAAGCCAATAGCTTCTGACAATTCCAGTTCTGCTGATAACCCACTATTATTATGGTATATTGGACTATATTGGGTTATTTTGCTGAATAGAAGTACCTACAATAGTTGAACTGGCATCAAGCATGAAAAGGTCCTTTAAAGACTTTTCCAAATACAGCTTTTCTAATAGCAATGGGACACCCATCTCTGACCAAAGAAAACAAAAATGGTGGATAAAAATGGAGGACCATGCAAAATAGTTAGGATAAATATAGTTACTTCCTCTTAGTTCATTGAGAAGAAAGAGTTGTACTAATATTCTTTAGACAAGATATGATGTCTACATCTTGTACTCTGAACAACTACTATGCAGACAACAATATGCAATGTATTAATTATTGTAACTGTCCTACTAACCTGTTTTGAGACTATCTCATTGCTATTACTTTCTCATTAAAATTAACAAAAAGTTACAAACTAATCACATTTGCTCAAAATTCCAAACATAATAGATATTTTTGTAAAGTAAACAAATAAGACAGAAAATGAGAGTCTATCCGCAATTATTTGAATCGCTAGTGTCCCCCAAGTGTCGTGGGGCAAGGCTGCAGCCCAGCCTGTGGTGCTATGGGAACTGGGTGACCTACAGGACGGGACTCAGCTGGTGGCAGCAGGTCTCTGAAGTAGGTCTTGAGTGCGACCACCATAAGCAGAGAATCCCAGGAGTTTTGAAGAATGAATTGTCTTTAGAAAATTTTCTCCATTACCAAGGGAGCAGAGTCTTCCTGGGCCCAGAAACATGCCTCTAGATCCACCAAGTTTTAGGCTCCTGGGGTGCATCTACCTGCTGGAGTTTGAGATCGGGACTCCGGTGTCCTTTTAGACACACGTGCAGATCGGGCCTTTTCCAAGTCTTGTAGGAACCTCGGAGGCTATTGCCTCGGGCTTTATTCTGGAAGCTCTGCATACCCTGCACACCCCGCAAGCACACGCACACTCCTGCACGCCGGGGCCACACACGCCTCTGGCTTCCAGAGGCTCCAGTCCCTCTCCACTGCACCCTCACTGGGCTTCCAGGGGTTTCAGTGCCTCTCCAGCTTGGTGGCTGAGGATGAAAAATTTGAGCTCACACTGGGGAATTTAGTGAGACTCTTTCAAAATAAAGAAGGGTTAAAGGCCCTGGGTTCAATTCCTAGAACAAAAACAAAACAAATTAAAAAGCTACCAACAATTGCATATTTTGATATGTTTATATTTACATAGGGAAGTGCTCAAATGAGAAAAATCAAATAGCTAGTAATTACTGTTAATATGAAATCAAAAGAGAATTCTTCCATTTTATGCATGCTTTCCTTGAATTTTGTAGAAACATGATTTATTTTTGTAATTAAAACAATGTTTTGCTTCAAAAATAAGTCATTTTGCACACATAGCAACATTACTTAAGTCTCACACACAGACTAATAAACTAGTCTAGTTTGTTTATTCAAAAAAGACAAGGCAGAAACTTCAGTATCAACTGGGTGTGGTGGCGCATGCCCGTAATGCCAGCACTTGGGAGGCCGAGTTAGCCATGAGTTCAATGCTAACCTGGGCTACATAGTGAGTTCAAGGCCAGACTGGATTACATAAGGACATCCTGTCTCAAAAAAACAAAAAAAAAAAACTGAGGTTTGATCCCTGGTCCCGCATGCTGCACCTGCCCACCCCTAGGGCACGCTGAGCCAGTGACCAGAGTCCAGGTGTAGTGATGCATGCCTGTAATTCCAGTGCTGGGGAGGCTGAAAACAGGAGGATCACTATGAGTCCAAGCTACACAGTGAGACCTTGTACCACATATGTAAAATGAAAAAAAGAAGAAGAAAAAGAAAAGAAACTTTAGTATCAAGTGAGGACTTCATAAGATCAAGTATCCACACCTTCTCCTGCTTCAAGGCCCAGGATGCTTGCATTTTATAAGTAGTTGCTTCTCTTTATTCTTTTAGTATCTCACCCCTAAACTTTAATTATTGAACTTTTTAAAGATTTTAAAAAATTGTTTATTTGGTATAGGGTCTCCCTATGTAGGTTGAACTCATAGTGATCTTTCTGTTTCAGCCTCCTCAGTGTAGGGATTACAGCTGTGCATCACCATGCCCAGTTTTGGTGGCTGGCACTGAGCATCCTGTGTTCTGGGGCCTGCACTGCATGTGGTACCAGGGATTGAACCCCAATCCCCAGGCAGGTGCTTATACCACCAAGCTATCTCCCTATCCCTATTGGGCTTTTTATTGGTTGGTGTCTTTTTTGGTCTGTTTGTTTTGGCAGTCCTGGAGGCCTTTAAACTGAATGACATCTCTGGCCAACCAAATAAAAGACTTATTTTTTATTGTGAGACATGGTCTCACCAAGTCCTTAAATTGTACCTATAGACTGGACTCAACTTGCAGTCCTCCTGCCTCAGCCTCCTGAAGTGCTGGGATGGCAGGCATGAAGCACCACGCTTGGTTGGCTAGTGTCTTATTGCTTGGTCCCATCTATGGGCCTCTGGCTGGTTTCCTGTCTGCTCTGTAGCCATGACATAGCTTTCATACTGCCTGCTGGGAAACTCCTGCCTGGCCATTCTTACCACCTTGATTAGCCACTTTCCCTGCCCCTTTCACTGTAAGACAACTAGGCCTTGTGCAGTGGAGATGGAATGAAATCGTTTAAAGTTTATTGTGCGACGGGTGGGGGGGGGGCAGTTCTGACATCCCAGAACTCTAGGAGACTGAGTTGGAGAACTGCAGGCTTGAGCCCAACCTGGATAACTTAAGAGATTTAGC
>PVKN010002603.1:0-41535 GCA_004027915.1 Capromys pilorides | reverse complement strand
GCCCTCCAAGCAGGCGCTTTAGACCACTGAACCATCTCGCCGGCCCTTGATTGCTTTTCATTATCCCCATTTAATTTTTTAAAAATGTATTTAGTACAGGGTCTACAAGATCTCACTACACAGATGAGACTCACAGTGACCCTCCTGTTTTCAGCCTCCCAAGCACTGGGATTACAGGCATGCACCACCATGCCCAATCTCAGTCGCTGTCTCAGTGAGCCCTGGGGGCAGGGCTGGCATGGTAGGCCAGGAATCGAACCCAGGTCCCTGACACCTGCAGGCACTTTAGCCTACTGTATCTGAATGGCCCTTCCCATTTAAATTTTTTTAAAAAATTTGAAGGGTGCTAGGACTTCAACTCAAAGCCTCATTCATATTGTCTTACTTTTCTGTCATTGCTCGGACAAATACCCGACACACAAGCTTAGGGAATGAAAGGTTTATTTAGCTCACAGTTACTGGAGGTTTCAAGATGCTGCCCCCGCATTATAGGTACTGGAGGAGGGGCTGGGGCGCTGCCGTGTCCAGGATGATTTGCTCCATTCCTCTGGGTGAAACCGCCACCTGTTGGGAGGGGCATTCTGACAGTGTGTGTTGTGAGTATAATGGTTGGTGCCTCTTGGCCACGCCCCCTCAAGCCCTGCCCCTTGAGCCGTGGCTTGACAGCCCCATGATTTACATGAGGCTTTGATGGGACACCTAGATACAAACCACAGCACATTTTAAGCACACTATCCCTGAGCTACTTTCCCAGACTTCATCTTTCTTCTTTGGACTTACGGACATTTACTGTACAATTCATGATTTAATGTCCATAATTTAGTGGTTTTAGAATCTTCACATACTTGCAAAACTATCACCATCATCATGTTAGAGCATTCTCCTCATCTCACAAAGAAATCCTGTGCCTGATGGCTGTTAACCTTCTCCTCCTCTACCACCAGCGCTAAGCAACCAGCCACTAGTCTACTTTCTTTTTCTATTATTATTATTATTATTATTGTTATTGAAACAAGGTCCTGCTGTGTAATTCTGAGTTGAACAACCTCTCAGTGAAGTCCAGGCTGATCTTGAACTCTCAACAATCGTCCTGCCTCTGCCTCCTGAGTGCTAGGCTTGTAATCATGCACTGCTATGCCTAGGCAGTAGTCTAACTTCTGTCCCTTTTTCTTCATTCTGGATTTTCATGTGAATAGGATCATCCAATATGAGTCTTTTATGACTGGCTTCTTTCACTTAGGATATTGTGGCATATATTAATACTTTGTTCCTTTTCTTGGTTGACTAATAGTCCCTTGCACATAGAGACCGCATTTTACTATCTATTTGTCTGTTGATGAGCATTTTGGTGGTCTACCTTTTTCTATTATAAATAATGCTGTAATACCATCCAAATATTAATAAATGTATTGCTATGATACATATGTAAGAAAAAATTTTGTGATTTTGGCATTTGAACCCAGTGGTACCATATCACTGAACTATAACCTTAGACCTCTCTCTCTCTCATATATATATGTATTAAATATATATAAATTTTAATACATATATTATATATAACATATACATAATATATATTTTAATACAGGGTCTACAGGGTCTCAGTACATAGATTGGACTTGTTTTTCAGCTGTTTTCAGCCTCTCAAGCACTGGGATTATAGGTGCTCACCACCACGCCCAGTCTCAATCTCTGTCTCAAGGTGCCCTGGGGGAAGGGCCAGCACAGCAGGCCAGGGATCAAATCCCCAGCCCCTGAATCTGCCTAAGCAGGTACTTTAATCCACTGAGCTATCTGGCTGGCCCAACCTCTTTATATTTTGGAGACTTTTTTAAGCGTTCAGTGGTCCCTCACTTATCACCCTTGCGATGAGTGAAAATCACAGTAGCAATGCTGTATTTATGTTAGTATTTATACATATCTTAAGGCTTTATATAAACCCTGCCTACACTCTTATAAGCATTTCCCACATTTTTAAAAACACTTAGAGTATTCTTAACCATTTTCTAAACTCATAAACCTGTGTAATTTTCGCAACATATGTATACTGTATGGTACTGCAAAATTATGTGGGTCCTCACTACAACTAGAGTGGTGAAGGTGAGGAATTAGCTGTGTAGTACTGATGATGACAAAGGTGACGAAGATGGGGTGAATGTGCAGTACTGTACAGTGCCACGAAATCCTGTGATATAGCGAAAACTCCGTGATAGTAATTTAGATTGATATTTTTTGAAAACCCACAAAACAGTGAGTCTATGAAAGTCAAAGGGAAGATAAGACTGTAGATTTACCTTTGCATCATGGGGCACGAGGTTCAGGATGTGGAGGGGAAGCTTTAGTCATTAGGTGATCATCTGACATGGGTGTGCTTGACACACAGTACCTAGGCTTGTCCTTGGCCTCTGTGGCCCCATGGCCAGGGCCAGTCTACCAATAGTGCTTTTGAAGGCCACAGACATTTGAGTTCTATGTGGGTGGAGCCAGACGCTGTTCACCGATGTACAGTGCCGAGGAAGTGGCTCGAAAGCCGGGCAGGAGGGCGAGGGTGGCAGTGGGTCAGAAACTGTGTGATCGAACTTCTCATTAGAACACCTGTCTGCGAGGCTTCTGAAATTGCTCTCCCCTTGGCATGGGTGGTGGCCACATGGGCTTCCTAACCCTCATATGTGTCATGTCTCAATGTGGAGGCTGCACCCTAATGAAAGAAAAGAAGAAATGATAGCTGCGTGGGTTCCCTCTGATCTCTTTTCTGCGTGCCCATTCCAGCAACTTTTCTTTCCTTTTAGACCATGTCTAAGCCAGAGGCTCCCACCACACAGCTGTAAGGAAAGAGCTGAGAACTCAATCCACCTCTTACTGCCTTGGGGTGGAGTGCTGCTTTCACTAGGATTTCCTCCAGGGCCCAGACGCAACGTGATTTTCAGGACTTGGCCCCAAACCATGCAACCAGTGTGGCCTGGGGCTGGCCTAGGAGGCCCATCTTCTCGGTGCAGCAGATGTCCTTGTCTGTCTTGCAGACCTCTTCTCTCCTCACACCCAGCACCCCGCCAACCACATCACAAGGGATTGATGCACATTACTGGGTGAATGTGACCCAAGTGGGGCTCTCACCGTGGGCCAAGTGGCTGCCTGTCTGGCACATGTGGGAAAAGGCAAAGCAGGAAAGCAGTTCTTATTTTTCTTTCCCATGGCAACATTAGTAGATGTTGGTCTGTCATGAGGGCATGGAAAATTCCCCTGGAGATGTCAGAACTCTCTGGCAAGTCCTGCGAAGTGTTAATTTAAGCTTTCAATGGCCAATGCCCTTGTATAATTTAATGGGTCAAGAGGAGCAGGAGCCAGCGGCTAAGAGCTTTCCGTTTCTGTGGAGTACTTGGTGAGTACCAGCTCCCCACACAGTACGCAGCGAGTGCTTCTGCTGCTCTGAGTCTAGTACCGTGCTAGTCCTTAAAAGGACGAGTTAGCTGCCAGTCCAGCTTCCACAGAGTTCACGTGTGGAACACAACCCCAACCCATAACGTCAGGAGCTCTGGGGCTATAGCAGTAACCGTGACATAAGTGAAATACAAGCGTGGCCCTAGATAACCTGAATTGAAAGATGTGCAGGTGGAGTGTGAAGCACTTCAGGAAACGTGTGTCGCAGAGGTTTTTGTGAGCTGCCTTCTTTTCTTCCTTGTATCCCAGTGGGGAATGGGATTCCTGACTAGAACAGACTCTTGCCCTTGGGGTGGAGCAATGCCTCAGTTTCCCTAGGTTTCTGGAGGCAGACTCAGGATGCACAAGAGGATCTGTGTGCGGTCCTGGAGAGGGGTAGCCTTTGCTCCTCACGTGGCCTCCTGTGACCCGATGCACTTGACTCCCAAGTCGCTGTGGTGCCCCCACTTGCATGTCCAGTGATGCATCAGCGTGAAGGATGCCCATGGGGGGCGGCCCAGTGGGGACCCGGCTAATGGACAGCACAGTCTCAGCAGGTCGCTTCTTTCACTTACTCGGTCAGCTCTGTAGAATCTGAATATTTTACTGCATTCCTCTCTAATTAATTTAGAATGTTGAATGGAAAAAAGAAAGAACATCACAGATCTCATGAGTGCAACACAGTAAGACTAAAAGGGAATCATTTGGTGACTTGAAACTGTGGGGTCTTGGGGTTGGGGAGATGGCTCAGTGGTCTAAAGCACCTGCTTAGGCAAGCTTAGGCAACCCCAGAGACCACAGTTTGATTCCCGGGCCCACATGCTGCATCAGCCCTACCCCCAGGCAGGCTGAGCGGCCATAATATAAACAAACAAATAAATAAATAAATGAGAAAATTCTAAATCTCAAAAAAAAAAAAAAAAAAGAAACTGTGGGTCTTTGGATTCAACCAGACACTACAGCTCCCAGTCAGAAAGTACCCAGTAGAGGTTAAGTGGTGAAGGAAAAGAAAACAGTGAAGACTGTGTCGGAGACGCTGTAGCTGCAGCTCTCGAGCTGCTCCAGGGGTAGAGTGGGTCACAAGGGAAACCTTAAACACAGCAGAGGGCTGGTAGGGTTAGGGCAGTGCTGTTGCAGGGCCATAATGACATCGCGGTATCATCTGTGATCCCCTCAGCAGCCATCAGTGGCCACAGCCTTAGGGGCGGGGGCCAGGGGAGGGGCCCAGAGTGACTCAGCAGGCTCAGCTGCCTGCGAGGGGAGCATGCACCCCTGGTTCCATGTCTTGCCCAGAGCCTCACCTCTCAACTTGACTCAGCCTCTCTCTGAACAGCCTAGCCACCACGCCAGGTTTCAGGAAATCCAGCGATGGAGACGCATGTGACATGACGTCAGAGGCTGCTCCTGGCAGATCTGCAACACGGGTAGCTCTAGTGGGGCTTCTTCATCAGGTGAGGGTAGGGGGAGGAGAGAACCCACAGGTGAAAAGACGTTCAGGAGACACCAGCCGTGCACACATGAAGGACCCCTCTGCATGTTTATCAGCCCGAAGCATGCGAGAGCCAGGGAGAGATGAAGGCTGGCCTTGGAGGCGATCCAAGCTCCCATGCGATTTCTTCAGGCACAGTGCACGGTGGTAGGGTACTTTCATATTGTGAGAAAAGAGCCATTGTTTTTTAGAAATACATACCAGACTATTTATACATTTTAAAAGATACCTAAAGGAGAGCATGTGCATTAGGGTCCTGTAAGAGTTTGAATTCTCCAGGGACAGTGCCCCCTGACCTGTACATCTCCGCTCAGACTTCTGTCTGGTCCAGGTGTGTGTTCAGGAGAGCAGAGCAGTTGACAGGAAACTTCTCCAGCTCCACTCTCTCCTGGCCTGCCCCCAGGACTGTCTCAGCTGCCCCCAGCCACCCCTTTTCTTAATGCTGACTTTACCTGGTTTGAGCCATCGTGTCATTGGCTTGTCCAAGGCAACAAAGAAGTGGCATCAGAGAGAGTAGAGTGAAAACAAAGCCTTTCTTCCTTTCTCCTTTACTCTGCAGTCTCTCTCCACTTGCCATGGTTGGCTGGCTTTGGTCATTTTGTTTCTGTTTTGATTTTTAGAGACAGGGTCTTACTATGTAGCCCAGGCTGACCTCAGACTTATGGTGACCCTCCTGCCTCAGCCTCCTGAGTATGCCATCACATCTGACTTATTTTTGGTCATTCAGTGTCACTTTCCACTGGGCACAAGGAGGTTTACAGAGCAGCTGCGAAACGTTCAGGTGCCCAAGCGCCCCACCTTGCAGGTTGCCAACTGCGGGGCTCTCCCTTCAACTACCAGCTAGCATGTGCCTGGACAGGGGTGGCTAAGTCCATCCAGGCATCTCTTCCCCAAAGACTGCTACCTCAGCCACATGGACAGGTGGCCCCAAAGGACTGTGCCTACTGCACAGTCACCCTGGATTCCTGCATCAGGGACACGGAAGACTCCACCTCTGGCCAGCTGCCTGAGGCACATGCTGTCCCTGTCTGCATAGAACTGCCAGCTCCTCCTTCACTGCCCTTCCTATCTCTGATTTTAGGTATTTGTTGCCTTACTGCACTCACCCACGCCTCCAGCAATTCCGGATAGAACTGAGGAGAGGAGCCCGCCTGCCCCTCCTTCTGGGCTCAAGGGGAAAGAGCTCAGAATTCACCATTAGGTTGGATGCTCCTGCCAGGGTTGTGGTCAACATGGCCCGCCCCTTTACATAGGTCCCTTCCTATCCCAGTGTCTTCTGGCTTCTGTTGAAAAGTCGGTGGTCAGTCTAATTCTTGCTCCTTTGAATGATTTTTGTTTATTTGTCTGCTTGCTTTTTTATTTCTTGGCAGGGATTGAATCCAGTGCTTTCACACTGAGCTACCTCTCCAGCCCTTTCAGTTTTTTTTGTTTTGTTTTGTTTTGTTTTTTAATTTGATACAAGGTCTTGCTTCGTCGCTGATTGGCCAAGCTGTGCTCGAACTAGCAAGCTTCTTGCTGCAGCCTCCCGGAGTGCTGAGGTGGTAGGTGTGTGGACTGTCTCTTCTTTGCTTGAGATGCTTCCCAGATTTGGGGTAGGGCCCCACACATCGGTTACAGTTAATGCTGTCGTGTTGTTTGCTTAAGTCTTGGTCAAGAGTAGGTATCAAGTGTCCTCACTGCCACAAGTGGGAGCTAACTGCGGTGATGCCTGTATTCATATGATCACAGTAACCATTTCACAGTGTCCACATAAATCATTGTGCTGGACATCTCAATACAGATAATTTTACTTTTTGGTTGTGCCTTAATAAAACTGCGAAAGAAGAGAAGTCTTGCTTTGGCCGTAGTACCCCCCTCCCTCAACTAGAGGTGGACTCAAGACCCTTCTCCCAGCCTCCGTCCTTCCCTCTCCCCCTCCTTCCTTTTTTTTTTTTTTTTTTAGACTGAATCTTGTTAAGTTTCTCAGGCTGGCCTCAAACTTGGGGTTCTCCTGCCTCAGCCCCCCACGTGGCTGGGATTATAGGCTTGGTCTCAGTTTTCATCAGTTATACTGATTTGCCTGAAAGGAATTCATCTCTGGGAAGCACTGGAAATTGAATGTGGGCTCTTGTATGCACCTGTGAGCTAACTCCTAGAATAAATTGATCACTTTTGGAGCTGTCAGAACATCTGGATTTGGGGCATTGGTATTTTGTCAGTTTTGGAAGTTTTTCAGTTTAGTATTTCTTCAGATATTCCTTTGCCTGAGGCATGGGGATCACTGAGTTTGAGGCCAGCTTGAACAGCCTAGAGGAACCCTGTCTCAAAAAGAAAAAAAAAAAATCCTTTCCCGTCCTCTCCGAGTCTCTTCCACCCTTGTTACACTCTCATTTGCTCTCATCTTGGCTCCACCCACCTCTATGCACGCTCCTGTCCACACCTTTGAGCAGATGTGGCCTGGCCTTCAGACACAGTCCTTCCAGGGCTCAGCTGAGTGCCTGGAGTCCTGTCCATCCGCTCCTCCCTGGTTGGGGCTGAGTTCTGATTGCTGTGAGACTTCTGTTTCTTTCTTGGGGCCAACTGAAACAGGGACACCAGTTAGGTGTGGTGTTTTTCTGATGCTGAGAGGAAGAAACAATTCTCTCACGCCTCCTAGGGGAGGAAGTCTGCAGTCCTGGTCTCAGCAGGGCAGAGCTGAGGGGAGGACCCTTCCTGGCATCTCCCAAGCCTGCATCCCTTGTCCCTGATCCCGGTGTCCCCTCCTCTCAGGAGGATGCCAGTTATCAGCTTTAGAGAGTGCTCCAGGCCCAGGCTGGCTTCATCTCAAGGTACTCCTTCCTACCCAGGTCAGGTTGCTTTCTGAAGCCCTGGGAAGACTTCTGCGTCCTCTGTTTAGCTCAACAAAGCCCCTCAAAATGCTGCTTTAATTTCTGGCTTCCTGACAGCAGCTCTTTGTTTTTCAGCTCATAGTTTGAAAATGCTTCACGTGAAACCCACACAGAAAATGGAAGATGAGGGCCCAATCTCTGCTCTTCTCTCCCACCCTAGGGTTTTTGCTCTTCAACCCCTGGCTCTCTTGCTAAGACCATTTCTTTTTTCTTCCCTGCCTGCCTGGTGAGACTGATGCTGGCTTTGCATGCCTTACTGTGGCTTGTGCTTCCAGTGGGTAAAGGCTCTATCTCCTTGGGTCTCCACTCCAGAATTTGTCCAGGATCAAGTCTGGGGCCACTGCCCTTTGCTGTTTTCCAGCTTTCATGGTCATTCTGAGCACAAGGTTTGCTGATTTTCCTTAATTGATAGGAAAGAAGCAACACAGCATTTCTTTTATTCTAGGTTTGAGTCTGCAGAGCAGTGACTGGGTGGGGCCTTGTCCTGGAAGCCGGGAGCCAAGGGCGGAGCCTCTTATCTCCTGTCCTGTTCCGATTTCCGGAAGACTGGCGTGGTCCGGGCCTGCCTTTCCTCTGGCAGAGTGGCGGCTGGGAGCAAGGAAGCTCTGGAAGTGTGAAGAAAGAAACAGTGAAACAGGGCTTGGGAATAGTTGCCTCCTACCGCAACAGGAGCCTTAACGAAGCCCAGATAGGACACTGCTCCCCTCGGGACTGAGCCCTGAGGAGGGCGTGATGCCTCTGCGGCTCTCCACGTGAGCTTTCTTAGAAAGTGGTGCGCGCCAGCTTCTGCAGCCCTCAAAGTCTGCGATGCAGGTGTTGCTCTTAGTCTGTTTCACATAGGATGAAGTCAGGCTAAGGGAAGCTTGCTCACCTCCACCTCATCCCTGGGGAGGTGTTTTTAAACCTCACTGTTGTGTTGGATTTAGTTCTTTAGCCCTTTATAGTAAAACCACACTTTTTAGCATCAGAGGCGGTTGGGGAAGTGAACTCTTAATGAGATGGGTGAGCATCCTTGTAGCTTTTACAGAATTTCAAACTGACAGAAGTATTGCAAGAGCAGCGCAGGGAGCCCTGGTGGGCCGGCAGCTACTGGGGCTTTGTAAGCTGTCTGCATTTCTTCCACTAAGATCGTTTACTTTCACTGATGCATTTGAAAATAAGTTGGCGACATCATGTCCCCTAACCCCCAAATTCTTTAGTACATATTTCCTAAAAACAAACCTCAATGCAAATCTCATTAAAATTGTGAAATTTGCTGTTGAAACACTAGTATTATCTAATCTAGTGCTTATACTAAAATTCTGTAATTACCCCCTACACACACACACACACACACAGGATCCAGCCTGGAATCATGTCCTTGCCTGTGGCTGCCCTGTCTGGTTGCCTTCTTTGGCCTACAGCGCCTCCTTGCCCTTGGTCTGAGGTACCCCAGGGTGAGTTCCAGCTGACGTCAGTTGGCCAAGGGCTGTGTTCTCAAGGCTTCCTACTGCGGGGGCACAGGATTTTCATTCGCTCTGTCTCTGTACCTGTTGGATTTCATCACCTGATGAAGGTGATAGCTGTCGGGATTCCCTACTCTGAATGTGCTCCAGTTCACTTTGCAATTGATAAGTATCTTGTGGGGACTTTGAGACTCACACAAACACCATTCCGCAATAAACCCTACTGCAGTTCACACTTTGAGACTCACAAACACCATTCCGCAATAAACCCTACTGCAGTTCACGCATCTGGGTGTCACCCGCCCA
The DNA here is from genome assembly GCA_004027915.1 of Capromys pilorides. Classification (NCBI taxonomy): domain Eukaryota; kingdom Metazoa; phylum Chordata; class Mammalia; order Rodentia; family Capromyidae; genus Capromys; species Capromys pilorides. Next base: position 32,011 of record PVKN010002603.1, on the reverse strand, counting down.
CCCCCTCTCCTTTCCCCTCTTGCCTCCCTCTGTGTCGCCTGGTTTGCTCTGTTTGGTGAAGCTAGTCTTCAGTGACCTTCTCAGAAAGGGTACCTAGCAGGATGCATGGCTGAAATTTTGCATAATGGCATCTGCATTCTCCTCTCCTTCTGGAATGGCTGCTTAGACTAGTTGTAGAACTCTTGGCAAGAAGTTGTGTTTGTAGCCTTTGTGTTACTGTTTTCCAGGGTCCTGTGTTGCTGTTGAAAAGCTGCTATCGTTCCTGCTCCTGAAAGTACGAAAGACATTTTTCTTCTCTGAACTATTTTCAGATTTGTTTTTCAAAAGGTATTTGGTGGGGGCTGGGGAGATAATTTGGTCATCTAAGCTCCTGCCTGGCGAGCACAAGGACCTGCGTATAAGCCCTGGTACTGCATGCTGTGCTGCCCTGATACTGGGCATGGTGACACATCCGTGTTATCCCAGAACTGGGGACACTGAAACAGGAGGGCCACTATATGTTCGAGCAGCATGGTGAGACCCAGTTTCTACATAAATAAACAAACAAATTTTTAAAAATGCTGTTTGGTGGGAAGCCTGTCCACCATTTTGGTGTTGAGCTCTCTCTGGCCTATTCAACGTGGAAAACTTGCTTCTCAGCGGTTGCAGTTTTAAGGTCTTTTTCCTTTGATCATTCATTCCCTAAAGAAAATGTGGTATGTATACACAGTGGAGTACTACTCAGCCATAAACACGGAGTCATTTGTAGGAAAAAGGATGCACCTTGGGATTATAGGTCAAGTGTTTGGTGAGTTTTCTTATACAGTGTGAGAAGCCCAAAGCATAAATAATCTAAGGAACAAAATAAAAGACAGGTTGTAGGAGATGAGGAAGACCTTCGGGAGGTGAGACTGGTGTCTAGGGATGGGGAGGCTGAGGGAAGAGAAATAAACAGATTAAGATGTGATGTGTGTGTGTACCAACTGCCCACTGATGAACAGGTTCATTTTGCATCACAGTCGTATACTAATAAAAAATTAAAAGATTAAAATTTCTTCCACGTACTATGATGTTTCTCTAGACCTCTTATACTTGGGATATCGACTTCCATGTTCGTGTTCTGATTTTGTTGTGTTTTCCTCCTCATGTTTATCTGCCATCGCCTACTTTCCAGGGTAATGTTTGAACCCATTTTCCAGCTGCACTGTCAAGTTTCCATATTAGCTGAGACAGTCGCTTCCCAAGGGCCCACCCTCGCTCACTCTTGATTATGTGCTTTTTTTTTTTTTTTTACATCATCCTTGTTTTATGGTTTTGTTCTCAAAGAGAATACAATGCACGCACGTGCCCAGTGGATCTTGCAGTTTTCTTCTGCTGTCGTTGTTCTTTTGTTTATTTTCTGCCTGTCATGTTAGAGATCGACTCATGTTAGAGAACTGTGTAGTGTAATGTACTTGCACTGTACTCCTAAAAGTATGAAAGACATTTTTCCTCTCTGAACTAGGGGGGCTGCACTTGGAGGTTACTGGGATTTATTGGGGGCCTCAGCCTTTAGCATCTGAATATTTTCCTGTTGGAGACAGTAGTTTCCCCAGGGACAAACCCTCCCTCCTGGAAAAAAGAAACCCCATTGCCAAGGCTGGAGAGCTTTTGAGTCTGCGCTTGGTGAAGAAACAGCAAGTGCGTCACACAACTGCCATGTCCACGGAGCCCTGACAGATCTTCAAAGAGCAGTGTGGCGGAAGTCTGAATAAACATTTGGTTGGGGACTTATAGGAAAAACACATGGTGCCTTTTACTCTGGTCTCTTCTCTGTTTGATTGGTTTTCTCGGGAATGATGTGTTCTCCCTTTCTTTTTTTCTGTCATGATGCCCTTTCTTTGTTTCTGTTGCTGAGGACTTAAAAGGGTAATCGTGACATGTAGGCTTTCTTCTCACTAGGGTGTGTGTGGCTACCAGGTTACCATGAAGTACCATTTTGCTTCTGTAGTTCCACCTAGTGGTCAAGGCTCTGACCCTAAGGCATATTTAACCATGAATTTTTAAAAAGTGATGATTTGATTCAATATTCACTAATGTTTTATTTGATCAATTTGTGTTGGTGTAAAAAGAGGTGTTACTTATTAATAATGTTAGCAATAAAGCATGTCTGTGTATGCTGTGAGAAATAAGCTTTGTCTTTCCTCTCAAAGCACAAGGTCAAAACAATTCCATTTTAGGTTAAAAATGACCTGGCCATCTACTCACACCCCCAGTAATAGCTTGAGCTCCAAAAATTGATGACTGTGTGCCTTTCCTCAAAGCACAGCTGGTTTCCAAAGCAAGAACCAACGGCTTCACATTCAGTGTGATAGTTTGTAAGCCTCTGAGCTTTGCCAGTGAATTTAAAGGTCGGCTGCTTGTCCCTGTTAGGGTTAGCAGGGGGATCCCTCCTTTGTCCTGCACGCCTGCCACCTCACGTGTGCATCCTTATGGAGAAATAAAAATGCCTCATCAAGATTCATTGATATCTAAATGCTTTGTCATCTGTACCAAGAATTTGAGTCTGGGGACTTATCCCCAACAATGGTTAACAAAATTAGTCCTAGGACAGTAAAATCTGAGACTTAACTTTTGCTTCAAAGTTAAGTGCATACTGCTGGGGAGATAGCTCAGTAGAATAAGCGCTTGACTGGCAAGCACAAGGTCCTGGGTTCAATCCCTGGTACCGCAAACAAAACAAAAGAGAAAGTTAAGTGCATACCAAACGGCTCTGTTATGTTCAGCTCATCTGAGAACGAGAGTCAGCAGCCAACCTTTTTTTCCCACCTGGTTTTGCCTACAGTGCCGATACCTGTAAGGGTCATTTTTGCCAGGTTTGCCATTGCCTTGTGACTCCAGAGGTCTGCAAGAGTCAGCTGGGTGGTCCTGCTGCTGCACTTAATGGTTTTTTTGAGGGGGGGGCAGGACTAGGGTTGGAACTCACAACCTTGCACTTGCCAGGCAGTCACTTGAGCCACAGAGCTATGTCCCTGGCCCCTTGCACTTGATGTTGCTGGGGGCTGGAGTTACCTTGGGGGGCTCAGCTTCAATGGAAACATTCAAGATGGCTTCACCCGAGCGTGGCAGTAACCTCTGGGCAGGACCCAGGGGAAGTGTCCTGAGGTCCAGAAGGCACTGAGGGTGCTCACCCTGAGGATCAGACCGTGGCGTGGGGCAGGAGTGAGGAGGAGCAGAAGCCAGCTCCGAGCTGGCCTAGAAACACTCCAGTGTTTGAAACAGTCCCAGGCCAGCCCAGATTTAAGGGGAAGGGGACTGAATGTCTCCTAGTGTGGACACAGCGGAGGACTCGGAATCATTTGTATTCTACCATGCAGGACAAAATTGGTTTGTTCCCAGTGGCTGCCATCACCAGTTACTACAACTTGAGTGGTTTAAAGCAACAGATGATTTATTCTTTCACAATTCTAGAAGCCCTAGAAGTCCACGATGGAGTTGTCAATGAGGTCCTGCTTCCTCCAAAGGTTCTAGAAGGGCATTTTTGCTTGCTTCTTCAGCTTCTGGTAGCACCATGTGCTTCTTGGTTTGGCCTCCTTTTTTTTTTTTTTTTTGTCTTTTTGAGATAGGGTCTCTCTATGCAGCTCAGGCTGGCCTTGAGCTCACTTTTGTAGCCCAGGCTGGTCTCAAACTCGCACTGATCCTCCTGTCTCAGCCTCCCAAATGGTGGGATTACAGGTGTGTGCCACCACACCAGGCAACCTCCTCCTGACATGTGGCCTTCTTCCTCCCCCTACCAGCCCTCTTTCCCTTTTTTTCTCTTATTTTTTCTTAAAAGTCATTAAATTTAGGTCCTCTGAAGATTAACTCAAGGGTTGGAGCTATGACTCAGTGGCAGATGGTGTGCTTAGCATGCAGGAGGTCTTTCGTTCCATCTTCAGTGCAAAAAACAAACCCTTAATTTGACATCTGTGGAGATCTGGTTCCCAAATAAGAATGCATTTATGGGTAGATTTACATCTTTTGAGGGGGATACAACTCAACCACCATGGCAGGCCTGTTTCTCTTTTTATGCATCGTTCATTTAAAAAAAATTAATGTATTTGGTTGTTACAGGGGCTCACTATGCAGCTTGGACTCGTGGCGATCCTCCTGCTTTCAGCCTCCCCACCGCTGGGATTACAGGTGTGTATCACCGTGGCCCAGATTCTGTGGCTGGCTCAGCCCATCCTGGGGACAGAGCTGGCACAGCATGTGGTGCAGAGGATCAAACCCTGGTCCTTGCACTTGCCTAAGCAGGCACTTTAGTCTGCTGAGCTATCTTGCCAGCCCCATGTATCTTTCTTGGAACATGTTGTAATATCTGTATATGTGACTTCACATTTTTAATGAAAATTTAACCACAATTTTTAAAATGTTGCCTCTGTTCTCCATTTCTTCCCCCTGGCTTCCTAATTAAATATCTATGTCTATGTTGTCTATATCTATATCTATATTATATGTATCCATCTACCTACCTATTCATACAAATGCAGGAGCACAGTTTTTCTTTAAAGACCAGAGAACAAATATTGTGGGCCTTGAAGACCACACAATCTGTGTCCCAACTATTCAGCTCTATTCCACTATAGTCCAGAGGATGCCATAAAAGACATGCAAACAGATGAGCATGGTAGTGTTCCAATAAAGCTTTATTTATAAGAAAGGCAGCTTCTGGATCTTGCACATGGGCTACGGTGTGCCAGACATCATTCATCTTTTTTATGCTTTCCCACATTTTCATCTCTTAATTTCCCTGCTCCATTCTCGATAAGTTCTTCAGATTTATGTTCCAGTTTACTAATTGTTTCTTTAATAGTGTAAGCTATTATTTAACTGACCCATTGACAATTTTTATTCAATAGCTAAATACTTCCTAGAACTTCCATTTCTTTTTTCTCCAGTTCCACCAATTCAAGCCTGATGGCTTCCTGCTGTCTCTTCCTCTTTGTACCTTTTCTGTTTTAAACATTCTGTACTTAACTGTGTGCTGCTACCACTGTATTGCAGACTAAAGCCATCATTCTTGCTTCTCTTAACTTTCATTCTCTGTAACTTGCCTTCCCAATTGTTTATTTTCTTATGCAGCATAAAGGGATCTACTAGGCAGAAATTTATTTATTTATTTATTTATTTTAAATTTTATTTATTTATTTATTTGCTTGTTGTGTTTGTTTGTTTCTTTATTTATTCATTTTGTGGCTGGCTCAGCCTGCCCTGGTGGTGGCGCTGGCGCAGCATGTGGTGCCGGGGATCGAACTGCAGTCCCCGCAGTTGCCTGAGCCCTCCTAAGCAGGCGCTTTAGACCACTGAACCATCTCGCCGGCCCTACTAGGCAGAAATTTAAAACTGCATTCTGAAACAATTAAGGGTGCCCGTTCTCAAGAGACACAGGTGTGTTGCAGTTTGGCACCGGGAATGTTCCTATATATTCAGAGACAGAAAGCTAGGGAACTTGTGACTCTTTAGGAAGTTCCACCTTGGACTTGGTGATTATTTGTTAATTTTTGTTGTGAGGTCATGTTATAGCAATTTCTTATTGTGGGTCCTGGCTTGCAAAACTAATGTAGGGAAACCCCTCCAAAGAGAATCTGCCTCTTCCCTTGCCAGCACCACAGAGCTCTCTCCTCCACACCAGCTGCCTCAGAGTCTATCCCGGGTTTTCACAGAATAACAAGCAGAAGGAAGAGATGGGGTGGGCTCCCTGGGATGGTGCCATTCCTCCTGTCCCTGACGCTGGGCTTCTTGGTGACAGCAGCCCCACTCCCACCAGCCACACACCTCCTGTGCCTCCTCCCCACATTGGGTGCCATGATTCCTGGTTGCAGGAGGGTGATGACCCCAGGTGGCTTCTGTTCCATTGCAGAAGGAGCTCAGCTTTGGGGACAGCTTCTTTCTGTCTGATATATCTGTCTACTGTGACATTGCTAGGGAACCCTTCTAGCTCAGAAGTGTGTTCTGTCTGACATGCTGTAATTGTGAATTAGTGTGTCTCCCAGCTCCTAAGCCCCCCATCTGGAATAGAAGTTTGCGCCTAAGGTCCCCTTTCTAACTTAAGTTCACTTGGTCATATGCACTTGTTGGGATCATTGTGGACCAGAACAAGTGGACCAAGGCACGCTCTGTAAGATCCCACCTGTTCATCCACGGGGGGCCTGGATGCCTGCCTCAGGGCTTGATGTGAGTATTAAATGATGGGATCCTGTGGGAAAACACATCTCTGGCTACAGACAGGCATGCACTGGAACTTTAGAATCATATAGGCTCTCTACAGGCCCAGGCTGAGTCTCAGCCTTGACTTTGTCCTGTTTGGTAGATCACCTTGTGCTATAGTCTCGCTCTTAGAAACTGCTAGAACACATGGACTTAGAGTGTGACCCTTCCAGCAGTTTTATTTATTGGCCCAGGAGCAAATGTGATAGGAGGAAACTCTAACTTAGAACATGGAATGTAAGCCAAGTTATTTTTCAGGGTCAGGAGGGAGAGGATAGGGGGAGCATGAGTCTTTTGACTCCCCTGAAATCTGACTTAGTGAGAGGCTTGGACTCATGAAGAAAAGCCTGGACTTTGTTAACATGAATAGCTGAAAGAATATACTGCAAAACCCCTTGCATGTGACGCCCTGCTGAGAAAACGCATAACCTGCTGGGCACCATCTTCGTAGAAGCACCATGTGCAGCTTCTCTCTGGCCAGTCCTAATGAGGACAGAGTGTTCTGAGGGCAAGATTTATGAGGCTTTCACGAATGGGTTTTAAATGAGGCACTAATAGTTGTGCTCACCCCGGCCATGCCAGGGCCCAGAGCACCTGAGATGGGCTGGGGGAGGTGGGAGAGGCTGGCTGGGTGGGGTCTCAGCACCCATCCCGCTCATCCGGGGCCAGCTGCTGCACTCAGCAATTCCACTCATGTCTCTCTAGGAGGAAATAACACATGTTGACATGAAGTTCAGATCCCTCCTGGGCCCCAGAAGACCCAGAAGCCCCAGAAGTGGAACATTAGCCCTGTCCCTGCTTTTGCTTCTCTCTCCATAGAACTGTTGGCTGGTGACGTTAGAGTTTTGCTAGACACTTTTCTTTCTCTTTCCTTGTACATTTTAACTGGGAAGTGAGGATCGTATAGTAGGTTGAAAACCAGGCTCCCAGAGATAGAGCCACACCCTAACTGCTGGAGCCCATGGATGCGAGCTTATTTGAGAAAAGGACATTATAGGTACACTATGGACTTTTTTGTTATTGTTTTGTACTCAGGACTTTTGTACAGAGCCACATCCCCTCGTCTTTCTAAGTTGCCAACGTCCCCTGGCTGGGCTCAAATTTACACCCTTCCTGCCTCAGCCTCCCAGAGTGCTGGAATGACAGTCTTGAGGTAAGGAGATAGTCTTGGGTTACCTAGTGGAAACTACGTGCCAACACAAGCATCCTCCTAAGCAAGAGGGAGAGGGAGATCAGGTTGAAACTCAGGAGAAGGCAGTGTGAGCATCGAGGCCTAACTTGAGATGGTACGGACATAGCCAAGGGAAGCCAGAAGCTGTGAGGGGCATGGGGAAGCCTGCAGTGAGCGTCCATGCTGCCATGCTGGGGACACCAGAGTGAGGGAGAAAGGGAAAGGAGGCAAAGAAGGGAGGAGGTGAGCCTGAGGTGGGGCGTTGCCCACAGCCCATGCTCCTTGGGACACGGGGACTTGGTGGTGACGCGGGACTGGTGTGCGCAGGCAGGGGCAGCAGCTTAACCACTGACTCCCGTGTCTCCCAGGCAAGGCTGCACTACCCATCTAGGCTGCACCTTCCAGAAGCTACTAGAAGCTTCTTGAGCCACATCACCCTGATGCCAGAGCTGCCTCAGCTTCACCTTTGGAGGCCATGGAGGCTGCAGTGGAGGGAAGGCGGGGTTCCCCGCAGCCTTTCCAGCTGGAAGCAAGGAGGCCAAGCAGGCAGCTCACACTAGGAGGTCACGTCCCCTGGGCCAGGTGCCTCAGAGGCTCCAAGCTGGTGGACTCTCAAAGCTGGTGGGGCCCGAAGGCCCATTTGTCACACTTGCCAGAGTCCCCGGGACCAACCTGTGGCTGTGTTTGGTTCCCATGTTTGTCTGCTCTTTCCTACTCTGTTAGCTCTTCCTTCTTGTCTTCTGCCTTTCCCCCATGCCCACTGTCCCTTTGCACACAGAGTCTTCCCATGGACCCTCAGGGAACTGGTTGTAGGCCCCCTTTGCTGTCAGAATCCACAGATACTGAAGTCCCAGATATAAAATTTGCATTTAAGATGTGGAAACCCTGCCAGATACCTTACACCATCTCTAGATTCCTTATAATACCTGTCACAACATAAGCACTACATAAATAGTGGCTAGAGAGTAAGGGCATTGAAACAAGTTTGTACATGTTCAATACGGATGCAATATTTTCCCCAAACATTTTTGATCTGAACTTGGTGGAGTCCACAGATGTGAAATCTGCTATCTAGAAGGCTCGCTCTGTACCCTCTCCTGTCTTATTTAAAACTTATACACCCAACCTTGTTCTCTCTCAGGTTCAAGAGTTCTCATCTATTTCTGTTAGAATCAGGAAGAGAAGTCCCCTTTAGTTTTACCACACAGGAGTAGGGAATTGGGAAGAAGAAAGAAAAGATTCTTGGAGAAAAATTATCTGCCTTTCACTTCAAAAGAAGCAAAACACTCCTGGAAGACTTGAATCAGATTTAAAGTACAGTTTCTCTGACAGTACCTCAGAGGGGCCTCTGCTCAGGCCCATGCAACCCACATGAGCTCAGACTGGCTCCCAGAGCCAGGTCTAAGGAAATGCCCTCTTTGCTAAGATGAGGCTTGGTAGGGCTGGGACTTGAGGAAGGGCAAGAGAGAAGGTGCCCATGCACTTGCCCCTGGGTGGATCTAAATGTCTTCTTCTCAGCTGCTGGTCCTTCCAAGTGCCTGGGAGGTGCTCACACTGCCAGCCAGTGGATCCCTGAGTTGAGTGGTGGAAGGGGCCATGGGGTATGGGTTGCAGGATGGACTTGACACAGAAGTTTATAGGAGCATTTTATAATATTCACCCAAAAAGTCAAATGTAGAAGAGTGCAGGAGATCTGCTTGTGCTCTGGAGACCAGTAGCATCCAGCTGATGGCCTGGATTTCACAGCGATGTCCTGCACAAGTCCAGCCAGAGTTCTCAAGCCCAAGATCTGCACTGGAGCCAGGGAGTGACACGCAAGACAAAGGTGAAGACCAGAGCTCCCTCAAAGAGAGCAGCAGCCATCCACAGCTGGAAAAATCATCAGCATGCAGTCTTACCCTCATGTTCTCCTTTTAAGCCATTCTGGCAGCAATCCTCAGGTGGGCCTGCCATGTCCACAAGCTGACTCAGTTCAGCTGGACATGCCCACCTAAGTTGATGACTAATTAATGCACCATAACTGGGTGCCTATCATAGTTTGGATCCTGAGGGCTCCCTACAAGTATATTGAAGTCTTGGACTAAAGGTTGGCCCTGTTGGGCAGTGGTGGAAATATAAGAGCAAGGAGTCTTCCAGTCAGTGGGAGTGCGCCCTGGAAGAGAACTGTGTGGCCCATTCTATGAGCAGAAACAAAGCTTTCCTTTTGATAAGTTGACCATCCCAAGTATTTTGTTAGCCAACACAGAACTCATTAAATTAAGACTGTGGTAATATCAAACCAATTTTTATCTCTAGGTGAATAAAATAGTTTTTGAGGTTCATCAAGCCATCACAATGAGATCCCCATACTGCACTCCTGCAGGCTCTGCTTTGGGGACAGTTGGTCCATTCCATGATTAACATAGTGCTAGTGGTTGATATAAGCAATCTGGAGACCAAAGACACCCCTCCTTGTAATGACCTAAGATTATTCCTGGGGCTGATATTTCCCCACAAACATACCAGCATCTCCAGACTTTTTTTTTCTTTTTGGTACTGGGACTTGAACTCAGGACCTTGTGTTTACCAGGCAGATGCTTATACCACTGAGCTATCTCCCTGGCTACATCTCCAGTTTTTGAGTATATATAGATGCTGATGGAATAAAAACATCATTCCCACAGCACTGGAAGAACTGAGATATAATTTAGATTACAATTACCTATAGCCAGTGGAAATAATAAGTGTGACTTGTGTCCTCTGTGACAAATGTTTCCAGCACCCCCTCCCATGTTCTCTGTGTGTTCAGGCTGACTTCTAGCTCTTAAAGCTCCCTGCCCCAGCAGGAAAATTACATCTAATTGGCCAGCAGCATAGATAGCTGTTTTAACAGTGAATCTTTTATCTTCTCGATATCTGAAGACCTGATGAGAACAAAGTTGCGGGCAGAGGAGGAGGGGGGACGGGAAAGCAAGTCAGACTCAGCAGGAGGGTGTTGGCCTTCAGCTTTGGCAGGGTTCTCACCCAATAGCAGTGCAAAGTTTTGTTCTTTAATGGGATTCATCAAATGTAAAACAATGAATGGGATGCATCGTTTCTTTCCTCTAAGAATATGCCAGAATCGCAGCTTTGCCCTTTCTTGAATTTGAATGTTGGTTATGTGCATGCCTGTTCATTTAAGGAAGAGAAGACTACTGACTTGGGGAGGAGTGTAGCTAGACTGAAACAGAAACCCCAGTTCCTTCCGGGCTCCTCTGCCCTTTCCCACTGGCCAAGTTTTCCTTGCTCCTCTCTTTTCCACTTCCCTGACCACTTCCTACTCCTCTTCCTGCAGGAAGACCCCAGAGACTGCAGACCTGGGGTCAGTGCCACCTGTCCTCTGGTTTCTGTCCCATGTCACTGTACTGACCCTTTTACATGAGCCTGAGAATTTTCCACACAAATGCTCACAGGGTATGGGCACTATATATGTACTTGGAGAACACACCCAAGAAGAACAAGGAATCCCCCGCGTTTATCCTGCATTTCTCTTCTTGAGCCCCACCTTCCAGATCCTACTCACTTTCTCATTTTAGTATAAAAAAATATCACAAACATTTTACTGGGTCATTGTCAACTTCTCTCAGTTGATTATTCTGGAAATTTTAGCCAAATAACTCTTCAATGAGACATGAACAAAACTATTGGGTAAAATTAATTGCGTCATTAGAGACAAGTACATTTTATTGGAAAAATTGGATTGCAACTGTGGGTCTATACCAAGGAGGTGAAGGAGCTGGCAGGTCGCTCCCAGCTCTGTCCTGGCTGCCTGGTTGTGCCCATGACTGGTGGCTCTCACGGGTAGCCGCTATTAGTGGCGGTGACACGTTAATTGAACCTCACTACTTCCAGGTGTGTGGCACACTCCAGGGTCGCTGTGCAGGGAGGTTTCATGTGTATTCAATTACCCCAAGATACGAAGGAATGCAACAAGCCATGTAGTCGAGTGTCAATTACTGGCCTTACAGGACTGGTGGAAAACTAAACCAGTGAGCCCCTCCCCTCCCCAGCTTGTTTTCATTGGGTTTACAACCCCGTGAGCCATACTATCAACTGTTAAACTGTGTGTGTGTGTGTGTGTGTGTGTGTGTGTGTGTGTGTGTGTGTATATGTATATATATATATATATATATACATACATACATATATATATATATATATATATATATATATATAAAACAGGGAACAACAGAACTGAAAGAACTCGAAGGTTGGTAAAGCCATCTCGAAAATTCAGGAAATGGGTTCTCACTTGCTTCCTGGTGATGCCACTGAGGGTTGTGGGGGTCATGGGTTGGAGTCCTGAAGTCCCAGAGTGCTCAAGTATTCAGGATCCGACCATCTGCTAAAGGCATAGGGATGCAGACAGAATATCCGCTACTGCAGGAACCTGAGTAAGGCTATGAGCCTGTGGAGCCTTTATATTGTGTTTATATGTGGCTTTTACACATAAAGTGAAGAAATGTATACTTACAAGTTCTGTGCAGTGCTAACATTGTGATAATTTGGCAATTAAAATGTGAAATTGATTTATGTAAGAGCAATTTTAAATTATAGGATTTCCTGTCTCCTTTTGCTGTCCTGAGCTGTCCCCAAACCTTTTCCCCTCCGAGTTTATTCAGATCTGCACAAGGCTGTGACACATTGAGGCTGTCCCAGGAGGCTATTTTTGGGAAAAAAATTTCTTTTTTCTTCCTTCCTTTTTTTTTTGAAAGGCATTTGTTTTAGGAGCCAGGAATGGTTATTATAATTAGTATTTATTGTGCAGTCTTCCTTCCTTAGCGTCTCAGTGATCAATCACCTCTAACCCCTGTTTGGAATAAATATCATCCCCCCTTCTCCATAGCAACCAAAGGAGAGTTAACATTCTCATTCAAGCTCAGTTGACAAATGATTCTGTATCGGAAATCATGGATGCTTAAGCCCCGCTGTTGCCTAGACAAACAAGCCATGTTTTCCCTCTGTGTCCCTTCATTTTGGGGTGCTGGTAGCCTTATATTGACCTCTGTGTTCACTCATCAGTCAGCAAACACTTGCTAAATATCTACTTTGAAGTGTGTTAATTATAGGAACAGGGTTTTCTTGTTGAAAGGACATGGGTCAAATTCCGGCCTCAGAACCACACTACACTCTGGGTAGGAAAAGCGGCCACTGTTGGCATAGTTTGATTGAATGCCCATTCCTCCTCCTAACTCCTCGTCTCTCCCTCCAGTCCTTCTTCTTCAAGCCGCTGCCTACTGTTCATGTTTCCTCCCCCTGGAATCAAGACTCTGCCCATCTAATACAATGACTCATGTGAGGCCGCTGATCTCCTGCCATTTCCGACTCGCAAAATGGTCAATTTCATATGGTCCAACTTAATCCTCCAACTGCCACAGAGATTTGTAGCCTGTGCAGTTGCAGTCAAACTGCGCAGTCTGAAGAAAAGAATCTTGGAAAAGACTTAATATCATGGAACTGAAGGGACACATCGCTGCCTGGAACGTTGAAGGGACCACTTTTTTGTGGATTTAATTGATAACTGACTCAGAAGGATTCCCCCATTAGGACTCTCCTAAAGGAGCCACTTTCCCCCACTCTGGGGGCTGCCCACTGTGACCTGGCTAGCAAGGTGTCTGCTGGACCTCCCAGATTCTCCTATGGGTAGGAACAGCCCACGAGCGGTCCACGCTTTCTGAGAGGGCAGGCACGCTTTCTGAGAGGGCAGGGCCTGCTCCCTGCCCATCTCTATTATCTGTGTTCCAGCCACACAGGAAGTCAAAACTCTAGCCTACCTGTGCATGCAGAATTAAAATACAGCTCAGTACAGAAGGGAGCCTCTCTGACACCATGTCCGGGGGACTGGGTTTCTAGCAGCTCCGAGCATGAGTCTCTGAAAGGAAGGGGACAGGCATGGCTGGGCCAAGGCAAGCTCAAACCTGGGCCCCTGAGCCTGGTTTCCCAGCATTTTGGGTAACTCAGGCAATGTTAATCCAGCAGTTTAGTGACATTGCATGGGCCTATGAACAGCCCTGGCCTCTGTCTCTTATAAGGCTCAATCCCAAATACCTTTTCCTCCCCATTTCTTTTGACTCCTGCATCTTTCACATAACCTGTTTGGGCTCAGGTTTCATAGAAAACAGAGCCTCAGTCAAGGAGTCCATGCTTCGTGTGGAAGTCGCAGCCTCAGGACTGTGCTAGTGAAGGAGGCAGGGTGTGCAGGGCTGGAAACCTTGCTGGCTTGGGTCTCGTTCGTGTCCAAAGCTGGGCTTGGGCAAATTCGGGGTTTTGAGATGAGACGTCTGCTATGTCTGTTTGCAACCTGGAAGCCCATGTGGGCATGGAAAAGAGCAGTTGGCAAGTGAGATTCTTTTTTCTATTATTATTAAAAAATATTTTATTTATTTGGCACAGGATCTCACTACACAGCTCAGGCTCACAGTGATCCTCCTGGCTCAGCCTCCCCAGTGCTGGGATTATAGGTGGGCACCATCATGTCTGGTTTTGGTGGCCAGCTTGGTGCGAGGCAGGCATGGCATATGGTACTGAGAATGGAACCTAGGTCCTTGTGCTTGCCAGGCAGGTGCTTAGACCACCAAGCTATCTAAATGAGATTCTTAAGATAGCAATTAAAAGCCAGGCAGGGGAAGGACAGATGTGCCCCATGCCCAGGCTGGGCTTTCTGGAATGATAGCTGAGCAGAACAAAGATGGGATGTCACAGTTCTGGGAATTCAGATTCAGCATAAAAATTCCTTCCACATCAGCCCTGGGTGGAGTGCCTGCCACCTACCTTCTCAGGTGAGAAGACAGAGGAGTGGAAATGCACAAAATGGGCCAGGCATGGCAGTGCGTGCCTAGAGTCCTAGCACTAGGAAGGCTGAGGCAGGAAGATCAGCATGAGTTTGAGGCCAGCTTGGGCTACATAATGAGCTCAAGGTCAACTTGAACTGCATAGTGAGACCCTATTTGAAAAAATTAATAGATGAAAATGAATAAAACAAGAAGCCCTAGCCAGGATGATGGAGGAGGGCAAGGTCTGCAAAGGTGGCTTCACAGCCCACGGCAGGGTGTGAACCAACCTAAGGCAAGAAGCTGAGCATGGGTGCTGGCCACACAATGTGCTTTCTAGAGACCAAGTATTGCCACTGGCGGGTCTCAACGGCCCAGTGCTCGCTCAACCCAAGGTCCTGGTCCCAGCGCCCTGTGTGGCCCGCCATGTTCAGAGCTAGGAGTTCCAGGTGCCCTGGGCAAGTTGCTCCTGAATCACCAGTGCAGCCCCCAGGAGCAGGACAGAGCCCCACAAACCTTAGAGTCACCCGAGCCCATACCTGGGCTGCCTGCTCCTTGCTTGCTGCTGGAGAAGGTGCAAAGGGCACGCTCCAGCCTGGAGTTAGGGACCCCCTCCCCAAGTCACCGCAGCCTTCCCCAGAGCCCCCCCCCTTGACAAATAAACCACGGCATGGAGATCATTACGCTGCACATTATTAGGCAAAATTGGATTAATTAACCTCGTCTGGCCTCTCAGCTTGGGAGACAGAAAAAAAAAAAAAAAACGAAGTCTAGTTCAAATGCAGCATTTTGAAAATGTCAGCCGTGTCTCAGTGATAAATATTTATAAATATGTACGCCGCATATCAACAGGGTGGCTAGTGTATTTTTACATGTAAGTTCACAAAGACACTCTGTCATTCGCACACATTCAAAGCAGGAGCCTGAAAGAGCCATTATGGCTTGGGCTAGGAATGTTTATTAAGAATAATATGCAAAACAGGGCTCTGGCTCAATGGGCTCATTGACGGGGTATCACAGCAGCCGGCCAGCACTGCGGATCATCAGGAATGATAATAATGTTCCCAACAGGACCGGCCCTGGCCAGAGACAGTCATGTTCCCGGTCTGCCGGGAACATTAAACTGTGGCCCTGAGGTTATGAGGCACAGATCCATGAGAAGGATCCCCCCACAGCAAATGCATCCAGATGGCAACTGGTGGTCTAGATTTGTACCCCGTCTAAATCCCTTTCTCCTTTTTTTATTTGGTAAAAAAATATTCCTAGGGGTTTGCTCTCCTACCCACTCTCCAGCGCCTCTTTTTGGTTGTTGTTAATAATGGGAATTGAACTCAAGATCTTTGCACCCAGCTCCGGTCTCAGCCATTTTTATTTTTTATTTTGAGATAAGGGCTTGGGCCGGGGAGATAGCTCAGTGGAATAAGCGCTTGCCTGGCAAGGGCAGGGTCTTGAGTTCAATCCCTGGTACCACAAAAAAAAAAAAAAAAAAAAAAGATAAAGGCTCACCAAGTCTCTGAGTTGCTCGAGATGGGTTGGAATGTTTGCTCCTCCTGCATCAGCCTCCCAGAGTGCTGAGGTTACAGGTGTGTGTGACCAGGCCTGGCTCTGCTTCTTCTTCTTCTTTTTTTTTTTTTTTGGTTGAATCTTTTCCAGCGTCATTCTTTGTGGGCATCCCAGGATCCCTTCCTGGTTTTAGGAAGCTGGTGATTTATGTATCGACCAACATTTATTGTGTGTCTACTGTGTCCAGCATGGGCCCAGGGGTGGGGCTGGAGAGAGGACTGGGATAGGCTTGTAGTGAGAGATACCTTGTCCCTATTTATCCTACCAGAAGGGGACAGATAAAAACATGCATGGGCAAATAGTTTTGTGACAGAAAGGAAGGTAAGATGGGATCTGGGGCATGCGGTTGGGGGCAGGGTGGGACTGTTTGAGGAGGGCTGGCCTTGCAGCCTCTTCAGGAGGAGCAGCTGGTTGGCGTGAAGGCCCGACCTCCCACCACCTCCTGCACCTCTAGCCTAGAAGAGCCTTCCTGATGGGCAGCGTCAGGCAGAAGCCCACGAGGTATAGCCAGGCCGTGACCTCTCACAGAGCGGGAGACACAGAGGCCAGTGTGGCAGGGGACAAAAAGCCAGGTAGAAACCAAAAGTCTCCCACCCTGGGCGTTGGTCTTTGGCAATCAACTACTCATTCCCTGCAGTCTGGATTTACTGATACCCTCATTGCTAAGATTGGGTGGAACCCCAGGAGATATTTACAGATTATTAATGAGCTTGCTTAGGAAAAAGATAGCCATCATCGATTGATTTGGGGTCCCCCCATTCTGAGTGTGAGCTCTACTTTGGGAATACCTTTCACACTGTAGCTGGTGGGAACCCTCTATACTTGAGGCCTGTTTAGCTGGAGGCTTCCAAGTGACTTATGTCCCCTCAGCTACCCCCTCATGGCTCCCTTATCACTCAGCATGGTTGAGACATAAAATTTTAAAAATTAACTTTCTTTATTATTCCTAGAAGAGTTGACATCAAAATCAATACATCTGGACAGAAGCTATTAGCATTTTAATGAGTTGCTCAGTAATATTCCAAAGATGTGTCCGCAAGTCATGGCCCCTTTGATTAAGGACAGACTGGGGAGACTACTGTAAACAGATTTAAGGAGGCCCAGGGCGGGCGGCTGTCACCCATCAATCCTGGGCCAGAGCTGGGGATTCATGAATAAAGACACTCACAAGGTACCTGTCCCTGGACTGCGCCACTCGCTGTAGGGGAAGTAACCTTTGAAAATGCCACTGGCCTCCACAAATGACAAACACAGACACGGAACTGTGTCAGCTGTCAGGTGTATGTGGGGAGCAGTGGAGGGGTGCCCTATAGGTGGGAGGAGAAGGCATGCCTCCTTGTCTCTTTTTTAGGACATCTGGCTTTGAAAGAGAGAACGAAACCTGAGAAGGGGAAGTGATGGGTAACTCTGAGTGGAGAGGACCCAGTGACAAACACCAGCAGGACAGTGTCTTCATGCCCCTTCAGTTCCAGCCAGGTGTTGGGTGCTTTGGCACTAAAACCCATCAATCACCATGACCCCTCCTGGGTTGCCTTCCTCCCCTCCTTTATCCAGCTCCCTAAATGTCCTGCACGGGAACTTCAAGGTTGCCCTTGTTCTGAACTGGGCCCTGTTGGGAACAAAATCAGGCCCCTCACCCCCACCCCCAGGGAATCTGACACTGAGCCAGCTCTGGGCTGGAAGGCAACCTCAGTTTGAGTTTGTGCTATGACGAAGGGACCCACTTGAATGTGAACCTGGAGGAAGGTGACCCATAAGACCTGAAGCCTGTGGTTTGCTGCTGGGCTGGACCTGGGCTTGTAAGGAGGGCTGGGAGGAGAGGGGAGACGATAGGCTGTTATCCATACTAAGCTCCTGTGATGTTTCAAGGGCCAAACCTTTGGCTTCATGCATCAGAGCAGTGGAAGCCATGGGCTTTGGCAGTTTCAACCTGAAAAAGAAAATCTTACAACACGAACTCTGTGGACTTCAAGGCAACAGAGGTCAGAAGATGCCCAGCATTTGCCCCCTCAGTGATGTTGCATTTCTTCCCCTCTCTGGGCAAAAAGCAGACTCTAAAGCTTGAATGTCCCAAGATCATCCTGGCACACCTGTCTGCTTGCCAAGGGTGCATAGTGGAGATGAAGACCTCGGGGTCCTAGAGGCTCCGCGTATATAAAATGTAGCTGGTAACATTGTCACTCCCTGCAGCACTGGGGTGAAATCAAGTGTATAAAGCACTCTCTGCAGAGGCTAATGCCGGGCACATAAATACTGTCAAAGGTTGCAGTCCAGTGCTGCCAATGACATGATGTGTGTTTTTGAGATGGGATCTAACTGTTCTACAAAGCTGCCTTTGAATTCCTAGGCCAGAGCAATTCTCCTGCCTCAGCCTCTGAGTGGCTGAGTGGCTGGGACTATAGGTGTCTGCCCTACCTTGAGCTTTTCATTGATGAGGACAAATCCTAAGCCAAATGGGCAATGATGGGGTGACACCTGTTCTGTCCTCTGTACAGACAGTCCTCCATCTGAGATGGCTCACCTTTTGAATCTTCACCTCTGTGGTGATATGGAGGTGATATTTATTCAGTAGAAATGGCCATTCAGAATTCACAGTTCGATCTTCACCTGGCCTAGTAACATACAACATGTATAATACTGTCTCAAGGTCCAGGACAGTGGCAAGCTGCAGTTCCTCAGTGGCCACACAGTCACACTACACAGTGTGCTGGATCACTACACTGGGTTGTACTGTACATTGGATATATGATGAGATGGGTTTATCAAAATGCAAAACCATCATAAGTTGAGGGGTATCTGTGTGTCTTTCAAACATCTGGAGAACAGTGGGGCTGGCAGGCAACCTGGCCACTGAGGTGAGACATTTTAGTGCCTGTCTGCAATGGGTTTTTGGTTTAGGCAGTGGGGAAGACCAAGTGGATAACAAATTGTCCTGGAGGCAAATACTTGTAGAGTCTGGGCCATCAGCAGTGAAAATATCAGAGCTTACAAAAGGGAAAATTCCAGGGACCAAGGGACTTCTGAGGGAACTCAGGGTCCTAGAATATAAAGGCAAGGGAACAGTTGTTACCAAGGCTAGGGCAGCTGGGATAGCTGTCACCACTGCAGGTCTTAACACTGAAACAACATCTATGGAAAGGGAAGGCACCCTGGAGCTCAGGCCCAGAACCTCATCAAGACCCAAAGGCACAAGCTGCCATGCATGGAGATATGAAGACAGAGAGGGGTTTTCCTCCAGTAAGGCTCTAAGGCAAAAAAAGCGAGCCTGTGAGAAACTGAAAGTTTTGGCCAAAGCTAGATGCTGTTTGTTGTGAATAAATTATCTCAGGACTACTCGAGAGTAGTCCTTTTTTTTTTTTTTTTTTTTTTTTTTCCTTTGAGGTGCTAGGAATCCAACCCAGGCCCCTACACATGCTGGGCAAACTCAGATGGTTAATTTTTAAATCTAAGAATTTGCATGAGATGGATGTCAGGAGTTCACGGAAGCTGAGACAAGGTGGCTCTTCAGGGCCATTTCTACAACTTAGGCTACAAAGAATCCTCACAGAAGAAACAATCTTGGTTGAAGACAAGCTTAGGACAACAACCACAAGACAAAAAGGGCAGAGATTCAGCAAACAGGAAGGGCTATTGTGGAAGGGCCAGCCATTGTACCATGGGAAGGTAGCATGCAACTGAGTGGGGCACAGAAGGTTCTAGAACCTGGAAGTGACTTCTGTAGGATAAATCTACACACAGTGGCCCAACACTGTCCAAACTGTAGTTCCACAAGTTTTCCATATAGAAAAAGCTGAGGATAAGCCAGGATCCTTGAGTTTCCATTAGAAATGACAGAAACAAATAATCCAATGTCAACCAACTGATAAAAATAACTTGGCCAATGGCTTGTTCCTGTAAATTACAATTGAGCAGCTGCTCATACTTCCAAACAAATATGGTACCAATTTCCATTTCTGTATAGCCTTATTTAATGTCCCATGACAGCTGACATGCCACATCACAGTCTAAGGACCCAAATAAGAAACTTCATGTCATTCAACCCCTATCACAGATGTGGAAGTCAAGGGGTGGAATGTGGCTTCCAGAGAGGTGCATTCCATTAAAGGCAACTCAGCCTTGTGGGGCCCCAGGTTGAGGGATTATGCCTGGGATCAGGCATTGTCCCCTCAATGTCCTATCTCTAGTTGATGACATTTCTCCTAGAGAGGTGAGATCTAAACTTCTAGAATGGTGCCCCTCCCCCTTCTAGCAAGTTATTCTTACTTACATTTTTAATTTTTTAAAATGTATTTAGTACAGGATCTACAGGGTCACACTACACAGACCAGACTCATAGTGATCTTCCTGTTTTCAACCTCCCAAACATGGGGATTATAGGCATGCATCAACCATGCTCAGTCTCAGTCGATGTCTCAGTGCACCTCAGGGGCGGGGCCTGGCACGGCATGCTATGGATCAAACTCTGGTCCCCGCCCCCAAGGTGTGCTGAGACAGCAAATGAGACTGGATGTGGTGGTGCACACCTGCCTAAGCAGGTGCTTTAGTCCACTGAGCTGTCTGTCCAGCTCTTATGTTTTTAATTTTTAATTGATACAATATCTGTACATATTTATGGACAGAGTGCTGAAATTTAAATATATGTATATAATACTAAATGATCCAATGAGAACAATTAGCATACTCATCAGTTCAAACATTGATAATTTCTTCTGTTAAAAATATTGACAACCCTATTGCTAGCTATGTTGAAACGTACAATCAATTATTGTTCCTGGCCATCAACTTACTTAGAAGACATTAGAACTTTTTCCTCCCACTCACTGTATTTGTTGCCCCTCATGACCAGCTCTTCTCTATCACCCCCTGCCCCCAGCCAGTCTCTCCTAAGTGATAGTCTACTCGCTACTTATATAACATAAACTTGTTTAGATTCTTCATCTGAGTACAACTATGTTGCATTTACCTTTATTTGCTGGTTTATTTCACTTTACACCCTCCAGGCTCATCATGTGGTTAAAAAAAAAGGGGGGGGGATTTAATCCTTTTTTAAAGGCTGAATCTTAATACATTGTGTAAATATATCTTATTTTTTTAATTCATATACTATAGGTTGATTCCATATCTCGCTATTGTAAATAGTGCTACCATAAACATGGGAGTGAAGCTGTCTATTTAAAATGCTGAGTATATTCCCTTTGAAGTATTCCCAGAAGTAGGATTGTTGGATCACAGGATAATTTAAAAAATTAGAAACTTCCAATATGTTTTCCATAATGTGTGCATAAATTTCGCTGTGTAGTGAGACCCTATACCAAATACATTAATTTAATAAAAAAGGTAAAATAGGTAAAACTCTTAAAGACAGACATAGGTAGAGGTAAAGACTATTAACAAACCCTGAGTACACAGGAAATATTACAAAGAATCAATAACTGGTATCATATTAAAAAACAACTTTTGCACAGAAAAACAAACAGCAATATAGTAAAGAACAACCCACAAAGTTTAGGCCACTGCAGGGACCGCGGCTCGATCCCGGGCACCACATGCTGCGCTGCCCCCCACCCCCCAGGGAAGGCTGAGCCAGCCATAACACAAACAAATATGTAATGTGGTTTAAGAAAATAAAAAATAAACTTTAAAGAGAGAGAGAGAGAGAGAGAGAGAGAGAGAGAGAAAAGAACAACCCACATAATGGGAAAAAAAATCTTACCAACTATTCATCAGACAAAGGACTAATAACTAGAATATATAAATAACTCAAAAAATCCCCTAAATTTAAAGACACAATCCAAATACGGGCATCTGAAATGAATAGACATTTTCAAATTACAAAGTAGAAACAACAATAAATATGTGACAAAATGTTCAGATCACGGGTTATTTAAAAGATGTAAATTAAATCAATACTGAGGGGTGGCCAGATAGCTCAGCGAGTTAAAGTGCCTGCTTAGGCAGATGAAGGGGCCTGGGGTTCAATCACAGCCTGCTGTGCCAGCCCCGCCCCCAAGGTGTGCTGAGACAGCAAATGAGACTGGACGTGGTGGTGCACACCTCTAATCCCAGCATTTGGGAGGCTGAAGAGCAGGAAGGATCATTAGGAGTCTGATCTGTGTAGTGAGACCCTGTAGACTCTGTACTAAATACACAAAAATAAATAAATAAAATAAATCAATACTGAGATTCCATCTCACTCCAAAAGAATGGCTATCATCGAGAAATCAACCAACAGTAAATGCTAGTGGGGCTGTGGGGAGAAAAGAACCCTTCTCCTCTGTTAGTGGGAGCATAAAGCAGTGCAAACAACATAGAAATCAACATAGAGATTCCTCAAAATCTAAAAATAGAGGTCTAATTTGTCCCAGCTGTTCTTTCTTGTCTATCTTCTTGAAAGACTTAAACAGAATCACACCACACTGATGTGTGCACACCCATGTCTGTAGCAGCACAATTTGCAGTAGCTAAATCTTGACAACCGCCCAAATACCATCAGATGAATAGATAAGGAAAACATGGTTTTCATATACAATGGAGTACTACTCTGCCATAGAGAAAGGTAAACTTCATACATTTTTAGGTAAATGGCTGAGCCTTGAGACCATACATGAGTGAAATAAGTCAGGGATACATGTTAGATACTGATTGTTTCTCTCATGCAAGAAACCAAAAGTGCAAATAAGGACCCGCGTGGATGACGGATGTTGGGAAGAAGGAAGGAAATGTTGAAATGGGAAGAGGGACAAGGAAGAGAGGAGAGAAAAGAGAAGGAAAGACCAAAAATAGAAGGCGAAAAGGGAAACAGGTTTTTGTGAATAAGGAGGGAAGAAATGTTGAAGGGAGGGGAATGAGGAAAAAAGAATCAAGATATATCATGCACAGGTACAAGTTCTCCACGATGAATGTAATCATTAGGTATATCACATGCATACCAGTAAAGTTAATTTTTAAAAACATCTTGTCATTCAGACCGAGGGATAGTTTGACTTCTCTTTCTCAGCTCAGATGTTCCCCACTTGCTCTCTGGGACTTCCAGCGCTGTGTTGAGCAAGTGTGGGGAAGGAGACACCGTTGTCTTCTTCCAGGTCTTAGAGGAGACGCCTTTAGCTTTCCCCTTTCCATGATGCTCGCTATGAGTGTGTCTTCCATGGACTTCATTGTGTTGAAGTATGCTCCTTCTAGATTTGCTTTGTGTAGAGTTTTTTTTCATGGAGGGATGTTATAACAAGTGTCAAGCAAATTATTTTTAACAATCCTATATAACTCTGCAGTAGGAATTATAAATTGGGGACTTTTTAAAACTTAGTTTCAAAAACCTAGAGAAATATCTTTGCTATTGGAAAATGGTTTTAGCTTTAAAACAGAAGTATACTGTGCAAGAGATATCTGGTACAGTAAAAGGTTCAAGTTATGGGGCTGAGGATATAGCTCAGTGGTCTAAGCACCTATCTGGCAAGCACTAGGCCCTGAGTTTGATCCCCCAGTGCCACACGCCTGTAATCCCAGTGCTGGGGAGACTGAGGCACAAGGATTACTATGAATCTGAGCTGCATAGCTCCACCCTGCAAATAAATAAATAAAAGATAAAAAAGGTTTAAGTTTTGGGCACCTTTTAGATTGCAAGGAATGTGTGTGTGTTTGTGTGAGTTATGTATGATTTTTTAAAAAGTGACTTACAGCCTGTCACCTTGATCAGGAAGCCTCGATGTCCTTCTGCTGTTTCACAGGTACCTGTTTTAATGCACACAAGGAAAGGGGGCTTCTGATGGGTCGTGATCCTGCAGCACTGGGAGTGCTCTTCCACTTATACCCTGGAACTGCAGTGGGTGGAACAAGATTTCCAAGGAACGGTGTTGGTGCTGTGGCACACGAAGGGCTCACCAGGGGCAAGAGGCAAATTGTACAGGTAGCAGAGTAAATGGAGCAGGCACTCAGAGCTTGGGGCCCACTGCTGTGCAGGGAGTTCTGACCCGCTGGAGTTAGGTCAAGCAAACAGGAAGTGGACAAGAAAAGTTAGGGCAAGGGATCTGACAGGCTAGGGGAAAGGGAAAGCAGGCAGAGTTCTCGAACTATCCACCAAGGACAAAGTATTTAGGAAATCTTGCTGGAGTGGATTCCTTTGAACAGCCTCATTGGGAAGCAGGATCACTTTGTTCTGCTTTGGAGGCTATTACTAATTCCGTTTCACTTGGACAAGAGAGGTTTTGCCTGGGTTCTAGTATCCTGCTCAGAGCTTCCTCCTCCCGAGGCTACCACTCTGTCCACAGCTGCCTGGACTGGTCGGCAGCATTTCCTGTGCCCTGCAAGCACTATCAGATGACACCATGCCCAGAGCCTCTGCCGGGCCCAGCAGTCTGAAAACTGAGCCACCCCCTCCTCTCAGGTTTAATGAGATTCTCGCCAAAGCCTGGCTAGTGTTTTTCTTTTCCTCACCAAGAGACTGTAAATATGCCCTGGAGAGTAAGGCAGACGAGTGAGTGAAATGGGATTTTACACATGGGGTGTTTGTTTATCGGCTTGAAACACTGAAAAACAATACTGTATGAACCCCCATGAGGAAAACTAGTAGTTCCCCCCCACCTCCACTCCCTAATGAACTATTTAAGGTGGTTGCTGGAGAAGCTAATAGAAATTTGCTTTTTACTGGTTTCTTCTGGGCATGTCAGGCACTCACTCTCACGCCTTTTCTTTGGTTCTTACTCACATGCAGTCTTAGATCTTTATGGAATCTTTGCTCTGTGGCCAAGGCTCTGAAACCATTAAAAAAAAAATCAAAAATAAATGATTCATGCTCACTGCCAGCTGCTTGCCAGGAGGGCAGTGGCAGTGTTTGGTTTAGCTGGGCACCCACGAGGTCCTGGCACATGGTAGGTGCTCTGTAGATGCTGACAGGAAGAATGAATGTGACTTCCTGCTTGGCTGTATCAACATTATCCTGGTTCTGCCAGGCCTTGTGTTTGCTATGTAAGCATTTTGCGCCTGCACATGTGTGTGGACGGAGAGACGGGGACATTTGCCTTCTGACTGGTGACAGTGCTGCTTGCAGAAAGTGCTGCCATCTTGAAGGTAGCACAGGGGCACGCTGATGTCCTGCAGCCTGGCTGGACTAGCAGCCCAGCTAGGGGCCTGAGGAGCCCAGGTTGGCTTCTGCGTTCCCTGGCTGCCCTCCCTGGGAACAACGATGACCAGGATGGAGATGTCACTCCCACACAACTCATTCTCTGAAACACAGAAGTTAAAACTTGCAGAGTGCGGTCTCCCACTCCTGTAACCCCAGCACTCTGGAGGCTGAGGCAGGAGGACAGCTGCATGTTCAAGGCCACTCTGGGCTACACAGTGAGTTTAAACTCAGCCTGAACTATGTAGTGAGATGAAAACTATTTTAAAAATAAAACCAAAACAATTAAAAAAATAAAAACCAGTGGTGTTCCTGATGGAATTCCCATAGACAGCTCCACAGGAAACAAGGAAGGCTAATTCTGGAGCCCACCCATGGGGAGAAGAAACTTGCATCTACTCTTTTCCCCCAATTCTATCCCAGGTTGGAGCCAAGAACCATACAGCTTTCTGGACCCTAGGGACGAGGCTGCATGGACCAGACGAACAAGGCCCAGCTTCTCTATGGGGGATTCATCCGGAAGGGCACGCAGCACAGCCCTGAGCACGTCCTGGGCAGGCAGGCAGAGTTCATGTACAGTCACATAGCAGCCACCGAAAAGGAATTTCAAAGCAAATTGGCTCTGTTTATTCAGTTCTGGCTAAACTTTTACAAAGTTTATTTTGGGGACTCCCAGGTAGAAAGTGCACGTGACATGAGTGAGACGGAACAACTGTGGCTATCTCACTAACGTGGAACGTGGACGTGCCTGTGAGCTTGGCAGGAATTTGAATGTAGACTAAGTGTTTTGTAGGACAACTTCTGGTCAAGAGGAGGAGAGTAACATCTTTTAAAGTGTACAGGACGTTGTAAGGAAACACTGGTCAATGTGCAGTTCTGATTTATCTGTCAGGGATTTCCCAGAAAACACCCATAGGATCTGTGTCACAGGTAAGGCGCAGATACACCTGCACTATCCTACACAAGGTGTGATAAAAACCCGTTGTGAGTGCTCCACTAAAAATCCCTTGCAGTGAGTGACACATCGCCATCACCCCTCTCCAGGTGCCCCCTCCCTCCCAACACACTCACCTCCTCCTCCTTGGCACCTTCTGTGGCAGCTCTGGAATCCTCTTTTGTGAGTGGTTTCAGTTTCCCTGTTGTGGCTGCCTCAATGTCCTGAGTCCATTCAAAACATTTACTTCTCATGGTCATTCTGACTTTGAGGAGGAGCCAGAAATCACTGGTGCCAGACCTGGTGGCTGAGGCCCGTGAGGGTGCAGCGCCATGTCTTTCTGAGCTGCCTTTCTGTTGGATGGCACTGGGCAGCAGCATGCATGGTGTTTTTGGTCATATCTTGCAAAGACACTCACGAAGGAGGACTCCAGAACTGCTTCTGGGAGTGGCGGGAACAATGGGACGAACATATTTGAGAAAGGAGTATTCTGTGTGGAATTTGTGGCAATGTGTCTTCTACTATAATAAAGTTTTAAAATTTAAACATTCACTGTATGTTTTGATTATATCTCTTATATAAGTATAGTTAGGACCCCACCCTCACAAGCATCAAAATCTGCAGGTGCCCAGGTCCCTTAAATAAAATGGTGTCACTTTTGCAGATAGCACTCATATACCAACGTAATTGAAATAATCTCTCGATGATTTATACAGTATGAATAGAAAATAATCTGAAGATCCCTAACTAATGTAAATGCTATGTAAGTAGTGATTATACTGTGTTGTTTTGGAAATAATGACAAAATAAAAGTCTGTGCAAGTTTAATACAGATGCAGTTTTTTTAAAACAAAATATGTTTGAGGGCTGGGGATATAGCTCAGTGGGAGGACACTCACCATTCATGAGTAATACCGAGGGTTCCATCCTCAGCACTGAAGAAAAAAAAGAAAAAAATTTTCCATGGCTTGTTAAACCCAGGGATGCAGAACCCATGAGCTGACTGCATGACTACATATTGCATATGTAGTGTGCATGAGTGTCTATGCACATATCTGTATGCACAGTGTATGCATTGCATGCAGAGAGGTCAGGACCCCATGTGACTGTGGACACCAGCAAGTCTGAAATCAGCAGGGCAGCACAGAGCTGGAGACCCACAGAGGAACAGATGGAGATGGGTCCCAAGGCATTGGAGACAGAGCTCTTTCCTGTTTGGGGAGCTCATTTTTGTTCTCCAGGCCTTGCTCTGGTTGGAGGAGTCCACATGCATTATGGAGGTGATCTGTTTTACCCAACAGATCTGCACATTAACGTTTTCTAAAAAATACCTTCCTCTCACAATGTAGATGGGTGTTTGATCAGACATCTGCCCCCTCTATGGTAACACACACAACTAACCATCACAGCCCCTTATGGGTCTTCTATATCATAATCTTTTTCAAATCTTCACCATGAGTGGACTAGATGTGTCCTGAGGGTGAGGCACAAATACCTGCAAACCTGGAGATTATCTGCTGTCTTGGGGCCTGGGCAGTTGCTCTCTGAAGTTGCATATGGAGTAAGTGGTTTAGATAGATCCAGTGTCTGGGCCCATGGTGAACTGGAGATCTGGGCAGGCCCAGGCTGCTGGAGGGATGGGGGTGACAGGTTATTCTCAGCTCAGGACAGGACTCAGAGCATGAAGCCTTGTCCCTGTGCAACAGGTCTGTCAGGACTTGGCAGCCACATGGATGCAGGACTTGCAACTTGTTCTGGGTCTTTTCAGCTTGAGAAGTCATAATGGTAAGTACAAAATTATTACTAAGTGCAGTACCTGAAGCCGGGCGGAGGGGTGTACCCCTGTGACCCTAGCACTCAGGAGGCTGAGCAGGAGGCTCACCGTGAGTTTGAGGCCGTCCTGGGCTACATAGTGAGTTCAAGGCTAGCTTGAATGCAAAGTGAGATCCTGTCTCAAAAAACAAAATGATACAACAACAACAAAAACAAAATAAATATATTCATCATCTCAATCACTAGGAAAAAATTTACAATTACAATGGCACCAAACCATTCTTCAAACATGAGACATTTAAATATACGCCCATTTTTTTTCTGGCAACTTACTAAAAATACCTTTGGCTTGAAATCAATGACATCTGTGTCTGCCACAGGACGTTGCCTGGAAAGAGCAAATGAAAGGCCCTCTGTGGAGAGGGGCAGCAACCTGGGACACGAGGCCCCCCTTGCTCTGGCAGCAGTTGTTCATAATTAATGGTTATAAATGGCCAAAGCTGATTTCACTTATTTCCAGAAGATTTGGCACTGTGCAAGGTCACTGCCATGTCCTTCCTACGGTGGGAACTAACATACTGCAGAAGCAGCGTGAATTGGAATGTAAGGGCTGCTTCTGGGTCTGACGCCCTGGTCTCTCGTGGATCTCAGCTCTGGCCTTTTTCTCCTTCCCACTGCCTGAGTCTACACTCAGTGGCAAGTTAGCTTGGGTCATTGTCTTAGCCACTTTCCTCACCACTAAGACAAAATACCTAACACCCACAGCTTAAGGAGGGGAGGCTTATTTGAGCTTCAGTGTGTAGAAGTTTCAGGCCACAGTCAGCTGTCTGCAGGGCAGAATGGCAGGGTGGAGGGGAGCTGCTCACGTCATGGACAGAAGCAAAGAGTGAAGGAGGGCTGAGAAGAATAAACTTGTCCAAGCCATGGCCTAAGGACTAGACTGCCTCCAACAGCAAGGCAGCAATGGCCCCCTAAAATTTAAGGGAGCGATAGCAGAGAACGGACTGGGGCCCCCAGGTGACTGCCTGAGGCTGTGCAGTCTCATGGCCTGGGGATTCTCTATAAGAGAGACTAACTTGTGGGCTAGGGCCACGCACACATCCAATGGGGAGTTGGTAAGGTGGAGATCAGTCTTCCTTGAGATCCAGAAGTGGCTGGAAGGGCAGAGGACCTGGCTCAGGACCAGCAGGTGGCTTTAGATGACCCAGGATGACAAGAAGAGCTCTACTTCAGGCCAACCTATGTGTCCAGGCCCATCCAGAACACCCAGGCCAGGCAGCCAGTGAGTGGGCGACAGGTTGAGACCACAGCCATGGGCCCAGGCCTCAGGACAAAACACCAGGCAAGCAGAGGCCTGCCAGCTACAGCCCTTGGGTTCTCACAGGGTCCCACAGCCTGCTAGGAGCAGAGACAATGGGCACCCCGTATCTGTTGATGTCCTGCTCTTGGGGACCCCAGGAAAGTATTCAGCCCACTCACACTACGAAGATTGTGAGTGCTTCTTTGGGACCAGGCCCTGGGGATGCTGTGGGACAAGGCTGTGATGGTAGAAAAACTTGGCCAGAGGGGAGGCTCTGTGTTGACTCAGTGAGGGGTGGGAAGGTCAGGCCTTCCAGGGTATGTGGAGAGTTTCTTGGTCTTCTGTGTACCCTTTCTCTCTTAACATATTGACCTTAGAAATTAATTTCTTTGGATGTGGAAGACATACAAGATTTGGAGATCTTCAGAATGTCCCACTGTGCCCAGTGAAATGTAACACCATGAAGCACTGCTACCTTAGGGCCAAGTTACTGGCCATGGGCGTGCAGGCTCCACGGCAGAGGACATGGGATGGGCCTGCAGGGTGGAAGAGCAGCCAGAGGAGCATGACCTGGAGAGGGACGGACATAATGGGCAGGACAAAACGCTGCTGGCCACATGGCCTGTGCAGATCACTGCCCCTTCCTGCGCCCTCACTCCTGGCTGTGAGCCCCACATGCTTACACTGCCCCCTCTGGGCACTTGGTACTGAGGTCCCAGGAGCGGCCACCTACCTCCTCCTCATATGGTCCCTGCTCTTTGAGGGCTGCATCGGGTCTTTGTAAATCTGATGTGTCGTGTTGATTTTGGTCATTCAGTTTTCTTTGCAAAAGGCTGATCTAGAGATGACTTTGAAGTTTCTTTTTGGACAGTGAGGTACAAGGGATGCGATCAGCTGGGGGCTCCAGAAAAATGTTTTTGCCTCTGAAGACACATGGGGCAGGTGACTCCTCTCTTGGTGGTCATGGCCACATCTGGGTGAGAAGCAGGGCAAGCGACAGCACTCTAGAACCCACTGCTGTGGCATGGCCGAGCCAGGAATCCCCAGGACCTCTCTACCACCCTGGTTACCCAAGCAGTACATTTCTTCATGAGCATACCATGTGAAACCTGGTTTAACCCATTCACCCAATATCTACTCATTAAAAAATCAAAAGGTGTTTTCCAAACACCCATTAAGTGCTCAGCAGTGCACTTAGTCAACTGGGGGAGATAAGAATATTAAACGAGCTGTGTGATAAATAAAGATAACAATAGGCGAGGGTCAGCAGTGTTCCAGAAAGCCCTACGGAGAAGCCGAGGTTCAGTCCAAAGCGCCACGACCAAGTTCCTTCACCAGGAGTGAAGGTGAATAAACTAACCCTCGTGAAGTGTTGGACTGCTGCTCTTTCCAGCAAAGGTTCCTGGAAAAGCTCTCAGCGGGGCTTGATTTTGCCACTTCCCAAGGACATTGGATGAGGTGCAGGGATGTTTTCCTTGTTCCCAACTGGGCAGGGTGCTGTTGGAATCCAGCGGGTGGCAGCCAAGGGGTATGGACAAACACACAACAATGCACAGGACGCCCCTCCTCCAGCCAAGACCCAAGCCGCTCAAAGTGCGAACAGGGTCAGGGTGAGAACCTGCCCCAGACAGACAGATGCGCTCCTGCCTCAGACACTGGGAAAGCAGGTGCATCCATCTGCCTGTCCCGGGGCAGCCTGCTGCAGGCGGGACCACACAGAGCTCGGGGAGCAGATGGCAGCGCCGGGTGGGGGGACCCGCAGCCCAGCACAGTGTGCCGGTGGGGGCCTAGGAGGAGCAGGACTGCATTTTGTGCCTGCACTAACCACCGTGCTACCACCAAGCCACCAGGGAGGGAAAAATGAGCTGCATCCCCAAAAGCTCTCTTTATGGCCCAGGAAGGGTTTAGTGATTTTACTGCTCAAATTACCATTCGGATATCAGTTTCATCATCGTCAACCTCCAATTTCCTGTTTTGCTTATCTCAGAATTACTTTTTTTAATGTTTGCACTGCCCATATGGCTTTGGCTTCAAGTTGATTAGATATGGAACTGGTTTGTAATGGATTAGAATGCAGGATTTGTTTGCTTTGTAATATTTTAAGAAAGCAATGAAAGAGGCTGCAGTAGCAGAGGGAGAGCTTGTGTATTTACAGTCTGACTCTTTTTTCATGACCGGAAAAGACAACTTATTTAGGAATGTGGATTATGGCTCTTGGTCACTTTATGATTTGTGTTTCATTTCAGGGTTTTCCTGAGCTACAAATCCCTACAGATTTGTGGGACTTAAGAGTTACACTTGTACATTTATTTTCCTTTTAGCTTTTTTTCCCCTTTCTTTTCTTTTTTTCTTAAAGTTGGTTTTGTCTTCCACTCCACTGATGTATAGGTTTCTCTGTGCACCCTTCCAAGTGCCGCTTTCCCTACATAGTCTGTGCAGTTGGAAACATTATTCAGAGGAACACTGTGACAGCGACGGCCTGTGCCACAGTTGTTAGGCCCCGCATGCTGTACATTGACACTTGCCACCTGGATATCCTAACTTTAGCCCATATTTTGATAAATGTCTATTTTCTTGATCATTTCCAACTACCATGCAAAGCCACATCCTGTTCTTTAGGAGATACTTGAGTGGTCACTGGGCCCCAGGAAGCTCGCATGGCAGCAGCAGAAGGCTGCACAGCTGGGTGGGTGGCCAGGTTGCTTTCAGGCACTGAGGATAGGGTGGGATGGGCAGTTCAGAACCCCAGGGCTCTTTGGCCATAGCTCTGAGGTGATCGGTGGCACACTTAAACACTATCAGCTTAGAACCCTTTTGATGTCATCACCGCAGACAGCATGTACAAGCTGCAGAATTAGAGTTGATAACAATAAGCTAAGTATTTCCAAAGAGCCAGTAGAGATCTTGAATGTGCCCAGCACTAAGAAAGGAGATATGTCTGAGGTGACAGACTGGCCAGTTCCCCTGAACTGATCATTATACATGGTAGACAGGTATTCAATATCACTGGCAATTTTTCCCGTTCTGTAAGTTGTCTCTTTGTGCTGTTGTTTGTTTTTTTACTGTGCAGAAGCTTTTTAATTTGATATGATCTTCTGCTTCTCCTTCTCCTTCTCCTTCTCCTTCTCCTTCTTTTTCTTCTTCTTCTTCTTCCGCTTCT